>OMLP01003554.1:53581-64546 GCA_900302685.1 Spondyliosoma cantharus | reverse complement strand
TCCACCCGCTGGGGGAACTGGCCTCACACCAACATGGTGCAGGCTGTGAAGAGCATGGGCGCCCGCCACAGCGGCCATGAGCCATATATATCCTTTACTATCTGTGTTGGTAAATCAAATATGTTGATTTGGTTGCTGGTTTTTGCAATTTATTTTTGGTATTCTTTGACATTTTATACACCAAACGACTAATGGATTAATTGTGAAAATAACTACTGAAATAACTCGTGCTTTGACCTTAACCCTTTCTTTTACGAGGTCTGTGTGGATGAGAAGAACAAAGTGGTCAGCACCCCGTCCTTCATGTGGGAAACTGAGTACCACTATCACTATATATTTGATGGTATTGGAAATATGGTCAAACATGTCATGCGCATGTCAACCAAGTAATGTGGCGGCTGAAGCCTGGGAGAGAACTAGAGAAAGTCTGTGCTTATGTACAACATACATACATCGCTGTATTGTGATGAATTCTTACCTGAAATGACATAAATGTTTTAGTGAAAGAGCAAATGGCTTGTCATGTGAAACTGATGGTATTAATTCATATCTGCAAAAATGTGACATGTGTAGCAGGTAAGTTAAATTGACTGTATGAGCACTGTCTACCTTAATGATGAATGGACACCAAAACAGGTCACTGAAACACATAATCTACTAACATAGCATGTGCAAAACATTAAATGTCATTTAAGCTGAAGATGATGCTCTACATGTGTTGCAGACATATCGAACACTAGTGCACTGACATGAAAATAGCAATACTTCTGATCCCAAGCATTTGCGATCCAGGCTGGGGTCTCATATCAAAAGATCAATATTTAAACTGAGTAATTTGGGGTAAATGTGCATTTTATCATCAGCACGGACACCATAGAGAGCAACTGTCACCAGGATCCAGTCTAAATAAAATCTACGGTAGATGATAAGAACTACTTCTCTTTCCTCCTGTCACAGTCATATGCAAACTTAGGCTCTTTAAACCCTGAAGGTGCTGAAATAGTCGACATTGATGATGCCTGAAGGCAAACGCAGTCATGTGTGCAGCTTTTTTAGTTCTCAGAACAGCAGCGACGCTGTATGTTATGGAGCTAGAACAGTGACTATGGCAACTATGGCACTGACATTGAAAACAAAAGCTGAACTAACAGAGGAGACATTCACATTGAAACATTTGAATCTGAGAAAGTTGTATCGGCACTGAAACAAATATCTGACACTGAGAAAAAAAACATTGGAAAATAGAGCACAGACATTAATAATAATTTCTTTATATTTTTGATAGATTTTTGGATTTTGTGACAGAAAAGTTGAAACTGACAAGCAGCGTTATGATAGAAATTGTATGTTTCTAAGGCTTGGTGAGTCCAGGTGTGAATGGCTGTTAAGCTGTCTGGGGAGAGCTCAGTACAGCATTGTAGTGGGTGATTTTGATATTAGAATTTCATTTCCAATTAATTGCTTAAACTGTTCAATTTACCGGAAATTATATGACAGTTAGGTCTATGATTTTTGCTGAAAGTGTGTTTCTGTTGACTGAACACGTGGCTTGCATGGCTACATTACATCTGACAGACTTGTAAAACCGCATGACTTCGTTGGACACCCGGCGGTGCACGGGTTGATTAATTTATAAATATAGATGTATAAAGATAGATAATACATTTTTGTATATAGTCAGTAGTAACATATTCAGTCTGCCAGACAATCAACAAACCTGGCCTTAAAAATGAACTTAGCAAATTTGACATCTTTTACATAGCTTATATGATTACATACATTTTCTTCACATTTATGTTTGTTTACTAATAAGGTCATATAGTGAGATACTAACTTTGAAATCAACAGGTTGATTAGGGATCAGTAGAAATGGCAAGGTCTGGCTTAAACTTTAAAACATCTGGCACTTGATGATAGAGTCAGACCTGTGTTTTGAGGCACACGCCATGGTCCTTATTGCCACTAGGGGGCCAGACCCAGGGCAAAGGAACAGCTGACTTAATCATGTTTAATACAACATTTAAATATTTAAAAGTGTAAAAGAATCTCCAATCTAACACTTTATTCAATGTTTATATATTTATTTATTCATTTTTTAGCACACGATGGGCCTCAGGCAGCAACATTCTCTTACATTTCTCTCATATTTAGAAGATTCGAACATTAGAGAAGTCAGCTCCAGATGCACAAAACGTTCTAACCATCCAGATCTGCTCTGATCCAGATGTGCTGAATGATGAATCGTCTTGATCGTAACTCTTAGGCGCTCAGCCACTATGCCCACTAAACACCATATAAGGGCAGGCGATGTGCTGTGTGCACAGCGATTGAAGAGATGCCACCAGAGGAAGAACAGTGTCAGCGGCAGTGAACCTGAGGCATTTGTTGGTTAATATTACTAGGTTCAAGCTACATTGAACACATTATTAACTTATTATGCCTTTAAAAAGTGCTGGGGTCAAAATTGGTGATTTGCAAAAGTGGTGGGGATGATGTTTCCAGTGTTCCCAGTGTAAATAACACCTTTGGTTAAAAGCCTTATTTACGTGAATATTGGAATTAACAATAACTCTGATGAGTTTCTCTTAATGAGTGAACAGATCTCAAATGAAATATCAAAATTCTTCTGAAATATGCTAGTGAGGGCCAGGTGATCTGTGGAGTACCACAAGGTGTAAATGATTTAAGTTTAATATCACATTTGGAGGCAATAATAGGGTAACGCTTGATAATAAATACATTGTACTTGTTTAGTAAATTCAACTTTAGTTAATAGTGATTTCACTGTTAACAAAGCTTTATATGCTTTATAAACCATTTATTGAGTAATATACAGGTTTATAAACCTTAGTTGCAATTTTGTAATGGCCATCCAAATAATATTATTAGATTAGTATCTATTAAACATTCACAAAAGTATTTTAAACATCAGTTGCAGCTTTACAATAAAACATTGCTTAATAAAAAAAAAAAGCATTCCGTTGACTATCATTGTTGTTAACAGTGAAATAACTACTAATAACTACGAACTAAAGTTGAATTAACTTTCATGTATTATTGGTGGCATTACTGAAAGTGAACTTTAACACGAAGACAACAGCCCCCCTATGTTTAGTGGCCCACGCAACATCGGAGTCTTCAGGTTGGGAAGCTTCATTTAATGGTGTTAAAACATTTGTTTCAGCCATGTCGCACAAAAAGAAGCTCCATTGTATGTGGTGTGTGGGGGGACTGTGAGATACTGTGGCAACACCACAAACCTGGTAAAAGTGCAACATTTAACTAAGATTATATATAGAAGAAGAAAGAAATAACAGTTTTGATCTTTTTTTCTGTTTTGTTTTGTTAAGTTATGGTGCGACTCCCTGCCAGCATTCTTCTCTGAGTCCCCCGTCCAGGGCCTGATAACCTCCCCCTGGTGGCCAAAGCTGATGTACTAACTGTGTAAAAGCTCCCAGTCCCAAACACTAGCTGCTAACTGAGCTGAGTTAGGTGGTAAATTCTTACAAATTGCATCTTTAAGCATCTAAGATAAAAAATAAATAAATAAATAAAAAAATAAAAAACAGAACATAATGAAGTTATGCTGCAGCAGTCTGAAGAACAGGAGAAGAAAGTGCTGCAAGGGGGAAACAGATTTAATCACTGAGTCCTTTGGTACTGGCAGGTACAAAGAGAGACCGCGTAGCTATGGCGACTTTTATGGCTAACATATAATATGTGTTATAACACCCACCATCCTATCACAGCGCATAAGGATGAGAGGCTAGATAACTAAGCTAGCTAATTTTACAGCTCAGCAGAGGAGGATGCCATTAATGTTTATATCCTGGGCTGCGAGCAAAAGCCTCATGTCCTTCTTGAACGCTTTCCTCTGCTTGGCAACACACTCAGCTGATTGAGAAAACAGAGTGGACCTGTCAACCAGATTTAGCAGACTTGACAGCTGACTGAGATTGTGGTGATGGGTTGAGCCTTGGCCCTATTCTGGAAATAATCCAGAATAATATCTGACTTCATTAAACCAAAGAGATACCCAGTTAATTGTCACATGCTTTTCCTTAGAGCACTAAAAAAACAAAAACATTTCCGAGTCTGGTACATTCTGAATAAAACAATTTATTCATTACAAACATATAAAAATGACAAAAACAACCAGGTAACAAGATATAAAAATTTCCAGTTTGTACAAAACTTCTAAAACCATCATCAGAAATGCATACTCACTCCATATGAAGCTTTTCATCTGGGTTATTTCTTTCAGTAAATATCGTACAAAGTATAGCTACAAAGATTTCTTTTTCATCTCTGTTTATCAGGTGACATAAAAAAAACAGCATTTATCATTTTTTTGGTAAAAAAAAAAAAAAAAAAGTTAATGGCCACAAAATTCATAAACGACTTGCAATTCAAATACAGAACCAGAAGTCGTTTAAATATTCACAGTGTTGCCTTCACATCAGTGATGTAAATTGTAAACATTGTTGCATATCAGAACTCACCTTAATAAATATACAGAAATACTCATCATGAGAGCTAAACTTGTGTGAAAAAAAAAGGTAACATTTTTTTAGAATATCTTTTAAATGTCTGATCAGTTTTGTTTGATTATAACTTGTCAGCTTAAACCAGCTAGTGGGTTTAACAATAATAAGGCAAAAATAATTCTCCCTGTCTGTCAATTAATCACAGAGGCAAGGTTTGATGGATTCAGGTGGAGTAAAGTATAATTTTCTCATCTGATGAAATTATGAAGTGGAATATACAGAACAATACAACAGTAGGGTTCATTCACATTAAGGTACATATATAAACATTTGTACATTTTGAACAAATACTGGGAGGCTATTTGAAATCATTTCATATATTAAGTCTCAACAGGGGAACATTTTTGTGACAGATAGAATGTATAAAACAGGAAGTCAGGGAATCAGCAGGAAAATCACAGTGGCATATAAACAAATTCTTCTTTTAGATACAGTAAATTAAAATCAGAGATTCTCGTGATCTTTACTCAGTATTGTTCAAGTACTTCATATTTAGAAGGAGATGGTGGTGAAAATGCTTCGAGCAGATAACAGATGTTATCATGGACACAAACCTGCATCATTGTCATTAGCTTCCCGTTATTAGGCCCGCCACGGAGATAATGTTTTTGTTAGCTGGTTTGTCAGCAGGATTATCTAAAACCTACTGACTGAATTTCCATGAAATATGGATGAAGGATTGGTCTCAGCCCAGAATAGACCTCATTAAGTTTTGATCAGATCCTGATAAAGGGACGGATCCAGGACATTTCTTTCTCACTTTCTTTAACATTGTGAAATAGGGTGTTTTTACACACCCTTCTGAGTACCATTCTAGTTATCAAAAGGAAGTCTTTGCTTTGATGGGCATAAACTTAAAATACAACCTTCATCATGTAGCACTGCTGCTTTTATAAAGCAGGTCCTTTCTCAACTTTCATCAGTAAACCTTATTTAAGGGGATACATTTTATTTCTCAAAGCGGCCCTGTGTGCCTGATTGTCAAGGTAAAGAAGAAAAATCCTAAATTACAGCTGCACAAGCTTCTTAGAAAAATAAATAATCCCTTCTCAGCTTCACTATGCAAAGCACAATGGAGCAAGTACAAGAAAAGTCATCTGAAAGCAATGGAGGAGCTGCAGATGGTCTCATTTGATCGCATAGAGCACATAAAATGCTGTAACAGAGGATACAAATTTAAAGAGTGACAAAGCTCCAGTGAGGTGTGACAGTGTCCGGGACCACAGTGCTGTCGTCTGTTCAATAAAACCGCTTTTTGGTGTCTGTCTTAGATAAACCTGTGGAAGACAAAGAGCAGCACAGCATTAGAGAACAACCTTTAAAGGTTTATGCATGTTAACTATGAATTAATGAGCAGAGGTTTTGGCATGCACGATTCACTGCACATGGATGATACAGCAGCAAGCAAGAAAAGGATTCAGGCGGGCGAGCAGTGAGAGGCAGAGCTGCAACGATCAGTCGATCAAAAGAAAAATTGATAGACTATTTGGAGAATTGATTGAATCATTTCAGTCATTTTTCAAGCAAAAATGTCACATTTTTGCTGGTTCCAGCATATTAAATGTTAGGATTTGCTGCTTTTGTTTGTAATTTATGACAGTAAATTAACAGTCTTTGGGTTTTGGACTCCTGTATGACAAAATCAGCTATTTGAAGACTTCACAGCAGGCCTTAAGAAACCTCATTCTGACCCATTTAACATTTTGTTAGTAGAGTAATTTGTAATACTCTGATATCATTAAATAGTTTAAACCTTAGCTGTCTAAGCAGATGGTATTTACAAGACAGACAGGCAACAGACAACCTTCTACTAAGATTAAGTGCGTTTTTCTTTTTAGATTTCCACAATTGCAGCAAAAGGAAAAGTGCTTTGTTTTAGACACATTTCAATTCATAAGGAATGTAAAAGTCCGATCCCTCTGCACTTCACTTTGACTTTTTTTCAAATGTTTCCCGTCTAAAAAAGTAGATATAAAATAGGCTTGTTTTATAGACCAAACGATTAATCAATTAATCAGGAAAATAATCGTTGCAGTCCGAGTAAGAGGTGGAAAAAAGAGGAAAGAGGTGAGAGGGCAGGCAGGATAACGGACCGCGTTAAACTGCTAGAGCAGTGCTGAGTTGGCTTCAGAGTCTGAATCATGGCCAGGGGTGAGGCAAGGCTCACGGGAACAGATGGACTCCTGAGCCCGCCTGTACTCTTGGTACTCCTGCCGGAGAGCGTTGAAACGCTCCTCACTTAGGGAGCGGCTGTACTGGCAGCGAGGTGGGTTGGAAACTGGCGGGCTGACTGAGGGAGACGGGCCTGGGGAGGGCATCAGGGAGAGGAAATGCATGGATGGGCACGTTATGGGACAAGCTCACAGTAACAGCACAAGGGATGAACACATGCAGCATCACATCAAGCTTTACACTCACAATGACACATGCAACATAAAAAACAAATATATGAAAGCTCACCTTTCCGTCGCTGGTCCTGGAGGCCACTGGCTTGATCATGTCTACCTCTCCGAAAACCCATTTGTGACTGATCAAACCTCATGGCCTCCAGGACCTCCGTGTCCACACAGGCATCAGCAGAGTCCCACTCATAACTCTCATCTACTGATGTGTTCCTTCTAATAAGATACATAAAACAAGCGGTCAGATCACACTCATCACAAGCAAGACACAAAAACAAACATTAATGTTATTTTGGCAACATAAAAAATCCCTCTGCCAAGACGACACTCCAGTGTGTTTGCTGTTATTGCCCAGGTGTGGTGGTATTTCACCTTTTCGCTCTCCTCTCAGGCAGCTCCATGTCAGCTCTGTGCCGCTCGCTCTCCTCTGTGGTTTCGGGGGAGCTGAGGAGTGTTGGTGTGATGGACAGGGACTGTCGGAAGAGGCCGGCGCTACCTCTACCACTGCTCTGACTGGCATAACTGGCCCTGCCTCCCTCCCTGATCTCTGTCTCTCCTCCCCTCCCCATCATCCTGTCTGGCTGTCTGTAACCTTCTCCCTCCCTGGGAGGGAGGGGGGCGTAGTAAGGTGAGGGCCAACTGATGCCCCTGGGCAGGTAGGACCTCGGAGGGCCCCTCCTGGGGTCCACTGGTCTCATGCTTTCTCCTCTGGATGCTGGCCAGTGTTGGTACTGGGGGACAGGGATGGAGGAGGGCATGGGGATATATTTATGCTGGGCAGACCGCAGGGTATCTTGGTAAGAGGGAGACCACCTGGAGGACTCTGGGAAAACAGCAGCTTGCCGTCGCGGATCGGAGGGTTCCAGCATTGGGGAGATTGAGGTTTGTCTGGGTGGGTACATCAATGGAGTGAGGTAGGAAGGACTAGCTAAAGGTCTTTGCGCATGGTGAGGCCTCTCTAAGCTTCCCATGCTGGGGCGTCTGAATGGGACATATTCCCTCCAGGAGGGGCCTGGCCTGGGAAGGGAAGACGGACTGTGACCCAAACTGTAGGACTTCACCCTGACATCTGGGCTAGGGAACTCATCCCAGTAACATCTCTCAGAAATATACGTCCTCGGGGTCTCAAAGTGCTCCCACCTCTGTGAGCCTAAACTGATGGATTTCTTTAGGAAAGGACGAGGCGGTACCATACCCGAGAGCGTCCTACAAGGGCCCATGCTTAGGGATTTCTTTAAAAATGGCACAGGGGCTTGACATATTCGTGACGCAATGTTATTAGTCCTGCTGCCCTGAGGAGCTTGTCTTTGAGATTGCTCTGATAGATACTCACTACTGTCTACAAAACTCTGTGAGTGTTTTGACACTATGTCTGCCATGCCTTTAGCTGCACTGAACAAGGTGTGAGCTGACCTGGTTCCAAGTCTGTCTGTGTTTTTATTCCCAGCTCGAATTTGTGTTTTCTCATCATAAAGTTGTTTGCTAGTTTTTTCTGGACCAGGTGATGATGGTGTTGTCTCATCTGGAAATCGTACTCTATGTGAAGAACCTTCCCCATGCAGGGAGCGTTTATAGGCTTGTTTTTTACTACCATAAAAGCTGGACTCTGCAGCCCCCGCAGGATGAGGTGATTCAAAACAAACCTTTCTGTCTGTTTCCTGGGTTTCCTGAATGTGAACCTCCCAGTTTCTAGGAACCACATCAGGCTTAGCCCCTGGGGATTTTTCTGGCTTTAGTTCTGAACTTTGTCCAGCTGTATCTGTGGCTCCAGCAGCTTCCACAGGCTCGTCCACACTCATTTCAATGAAGCCTGGAAGGCTCAGATATTCGAGAATTGCACTTGTCTGCAGCGGAGACATTTTTGGAGATGGAGTTGAAGGCTTGGCCTTGAAGGACCCTGACATCCTCGAGACAGAAAATTGGGACTGGTCACTCTCGACCTCCTCTACAAGAGTTAATGTTGTAATAGGGCTTGGACTATCAGAGAAGAGACATTTGTCACTCCTCCTGGAACGTGTTCGTACCCCCTCCCTCTCTAATTCAGAGTAAAACCCTGAACTCCGTCGGTCACCTCGGGCCTGAATGTCTTTCTCTTTGCCCTTTACCCTGACTTCATGATGCTGATAGGGCAAGGTAGCATAACTTGAGGGACTCTGACCCCTTGTGGTAGGGTATTCCACTTCTGCAGGTCTCTCAGGCTGATTATAAGGAACAGAGGCTGAACTTTTAGGCCTCTCACTGTCAACTGAGGGACCTCTGAGGGGCTGAGCACTTGCATAAGCGTACGAATGTCTGGACCTCGAGGCAACACCTCTGTCCTGCTCAGTCATGGGCTTCCTGCCTAGATCTGTCTCTCTCAGAGGACTCAATGACCTGGCTCTTTCAGGGAGACTTTCTGAGGTGTTGTCAGGGGAAAACACGGGGAGGGAGGTGTTCTGGGTGACTGGAGAGCATGATGAGTCTACGTTAAAAGAGTCGTCTGTGGTTTCCCTACATTTGCGAGAATGCTGAGACCTGGGCGATGTGGTCTCCTGGGGACTCTGTACAGGAATGAGGCTGGTGATCGATGTAACAGGGCTAATGTCCCATTGTATGCGAGTGGCAGGGAGCCGGTCCATAGGACTGCTAGTGCTCCCAAAGTAGCACGCCCTCCGATAGTCAGACACTCGACTTGTCTGACCCGAAGGCCTGTGTTTCTGTCTGATATTAACATCTTGTGGCTTCCATACAGGCTCATCTTCTGACTTGGGTGCCTCCCTTTGAGGGCTTGACTGTCGCTCGTCTCTTCCACGACCACAACTTCTCTGATCGGCTGTATAGTTCTCCAGCTCCCTCTCCATTTTTTCCCTCTCCTTTGCCAACTGTACACACTTGTTAATGCTATCCCTCTCTAGCTCACTGTCAAGTTGTGACACCAGAGTGCTGTTATTTGTCAATTGACTCTCCATAGGCTGGTAGCCTGGTCTGTCTCTTTCCAGAAGCTTAGTTTTCCTGCCCAAACTAGGGAACAGATCTTCAGCATTGCCTGCCAAGCGAGCTCTCCTGAGAGAATCACTGGGTTTTTTCTCACTGTTGTCTGAATAGAAGCTGGCTCTTTCCAGCAGGGCTTCTGAACCTTGTTCGTCGTCAGAGTAAAAGCAGCCGTGACGGGAGAAGTTTCTGGCCATGGCCCGCACTCTTCCAGGGGAGGAAGGAGGTCTGCTGAGCTCTGGGACGTCCACAGTGAGAGGAGAATTCTTCCTCTCGTCCTTCTCTGAGCTTGACTTTGGAGAGTCCCTGAATGAAGTTTGGTTGCTCCCTGAGCCACTTGCTCCACCGTTAATTTGAAGGATTATTTCCTTTAAATTATTCTTATTGGAAGGACTGGAACCACCTTGTTGTGGCTGGACAATGAAGCGTCCATCTGGGCCTCTGGAGATAGACTCCAGAGCAGTTGGTGACGGGGCCTGAGACCCTAGGTGACTCTCAAAGAGTGTGTAATGTGGTGGAGGAGACGAGTTGGACAGGAGTTGCCTTCGCTGGTCATGGTATTCCCCCCGGCTGCCTTTGTCATAGGACGACCGATCAGACTGTGAGGAGGAGGTGTTGGGGAAGAAGGGAAGTGGCGGACAGAACTTCAGCTTCAGGACACTGTCTGGGCTTCGAGGAGGTGAGCGACCACTGAAGAAGACAAGTTTTAAATAACATTAGGTCCTGTCTGACAAAATGATTGATTGGTTTGAGTTCATTTCTAGAGTCAAAACTTCTGATTCTAACTTCTCAAATGTGAATGACTTCTGGATTATTTTCTCTTCTGTGACAATAAACTAAGTATCTTCAAGCTGTGGACAAAACAAGACATTTCAGGGCATCATCTTAGACTTTTGGAAACACTGATTGATATTTTTTTTGAATTTTTTTATTCTTCACTGCCAGGAGGGGGAGAAAAAAGTTCTGCAATGCAGTTTAAATTAACAAACATATAAACTTAGTAAAAAGAGCTAAAAATAAGCAAGATAGATGTACTGTATAAAAAG
>OMLP01003554.1:11540-42090 GCA_900302685.1 Spondyliosoma cantharus | reverse complement strand
AAAAAAAAAAAGGGGGGGGGGGGGGTATTTTTCACTCTAATGCACAAAAACAACGCAAATATGCTGCAATAATCAAACGCAAGTTGAAAATTTTTCAAGCATATCAATAAAAACCCCATCCTGTTTTTCAACCTTTGAAGGATCGAGCGAGAGGTTATGGAGAGGTTACTCGAATTGTGTGCATCGATAATCCACTGACAACCAATGAGAGGTTGACCTTTCTGACCTCTGTGCTCCGTAACTCCCCAGCAGACACATTCATCACTCCCCCTGGTTCTACATTAGCACAATGTCTACAAGTCCTCCTCAAGAGACAAACATCATTAGACTCTGCGGTGGACAGGGAGGATGGCTGAAACAATAGCTGCTTCCCCGTTCTCGTGTCCACCACCCTCCTCCTCCTCCTCCTCCTCACTGTTTTTCTTCCAGCAGCTATCACATGACAGCTTCAGTCCAACTTAAAATGAGCCCTTGTTTCCAGCAGGTTGAGCTGCTGTGCAGCCAAGGGTAGAAAATGGAAACGCTAATCCACCGATGCTGTGTGAACCTCTGAGATGCACCCTCTTCATATGGGTGAGAGTCAGGTTCTCGCCCAGTGGGTGGCAGGTTAGGAATAACTCAGCTTTCAGAGCCATGCCGCTGGCCAGGAGCTGGCCTTGTCTCATGGTTTCTGACCTCCTATTCTTTTTTTTTCAAGATTGATGAGGCTTTTTCTGGAAGTGAAACCACTGCAATGCAATTTAGCTGAAAACAGTGTAAACCACATTCATTTCACCCACATAATTCTTGCTCATTTCAACTGTATTATATATTGTAAATATTTCCTCTTAGTTCTGGGGATCCCAAAGCTCTTGGATAAGGCCTCGTATTGTTTTATTGAGTCAACATGTGTTTTTTGCATTGGGGGTTCCCAGTGTTTCTTACTGACACAGTAATACATGCGGTATGGTGAATTATATGTGATACAATAGCAGGGGGTAACTATGGAGGAAGACAGATTATTCTGTTTGCAGAAGCGTCAGCACTGCTTTTCTTTGTCCATCGGCGTATGTGCATAAGAGAGTCGGGCAGAGGTGCATTGTGGGATGTGTTTTGATTTGAATACAATCATAAGTCTGGGACCGGCCTCCAGCTTCTGACAGCTCACCCCTCCCACTCCCCCAAATTTCTCTCTTCAATCCTCCTGTCTCCCTAATCAGTTTAACCCTCTTATGAATAGCTCTTTGTCGTGAGATAGATTACAGTTAACTCTGTCCCTCTCGCTCCGTCCGGCTCTGTTAACTCCTGTGCCAGCAAACACACACAGTTCACGTGCCAAATTATACTACAGTGGCCATTCAACTTAACACAGGCATTAGCCCTCGTACATGATCCCAAAGTCAAGTATTAGAAAATATGGAATTTGGTCCTGCAAGATTACAAGAGCTGTTTTCCACTACAGATCTGCGAAAGAGCTTTGCTTTCTGTTCAGGAAGAGATAACACTGATGTTAATCATTGCTAGTTGCCTAAAATCTTCTTTACTAACCAAACTGGAGTGACCATCAGGAAAAAAATCTTACTTCCGGGAATAATCCTCATCATCAGTGAACAACAAGCTTGTTGTAATGCTCAAAATATTGTAAGCAAAGCGGATAATTGATAAACTGATAAAGGATTCAGTTTGATTCAATATCAATTGACTAGGGACATTTCAGTCACAACACTAATTATGCTTGGAAATAAAAGAGATTCTGAGAGGACTGTTACTGTACAACAAACCCTCTAAACTAGTGCGTTATTAAAATATTAATGTTTCCATTAATAATTGAATAAAGTGGTTTCAGAGATTTCTCGTCAAAATCTGTCAATGGAGAAATACATGGGATATTGTTATGGTTTTAGATTCTAATTATTAATAATACTGTGTGAAAAAACAAGAAATTAATGACACACATAGACTTGTATAATTCAATAACAGAAAAAAAGGGTAACTTTCCCATATTAAACAACCTTTGTAGCCATTCGAATAAAGACTTTACAAGTTTGAGTTTACAAGTTGCACTATGAAGTAAGTATGTCAGCAGCCATGCACTGCTGTACAAAACAGTTTTTTGGGGACACCTGTATGTTCCACAAAGTGCCTGTCCCTATACCGTATCCCTATACATGGTAAATAATCTCAGCATAGTTTTTAATAACTGTTTGGGTACAAACATTGACTTGCCAGTGTGACAGATAGCCTTCAGAGATTTACCTGCCAAACAGAAAACGTACCTGCATTTGACTCTTGGCAAGTAAAGTTTTTGTTTCCGTGGTTTTGGAACCACATCCATGGGATAAGGCATATATTTAAAGATACATTGCAAGGTTTTAGAAGTCAATATCTGATTATTCAAATAAAGATTGATTTGAGTTTGGAAAATATTATTTTTTTTAAACCCAGCCTTATTGAGTTAACATTTCCACAGTAAAACCAGATTTGATTTGAATGTCCAAGCACAGCAATGACTCTTATCTCATGCCCCTCACATGAATCTGGCCAGTGACACACCTAAGACATGAGGTAACAGAGCTTTCATAATGGCCTGCTGCTCTGAGCCAGGGATCAGGAATTCCCAAGTTGCAGCGATCTATTCTTCTTCTATTGTGTCATTGTTTGCCACACATGATCCTGGTCTAGTTACGGCAGAAAAACTGGTTGGTGATAGATAAAGGTGATCAGTTTCACCTTTCAGCTGGGCTACATATTGCTTTTCAAATAGCCACATGTTTGCAAAGGCTTAGCTGTTCAATATTAAAGTCCACTCCAAGGTTATGGAGTTCACAGTTTGTGTAGATTTAAGTGTGTGTGTGTGTGTGCGTGTGTGTGTGTGTGCGTGTGTGTGCGTGTGACTTGTGCATGTGTGTGACAAATGCAGGCCTCAACTTCTTCAGTGTTCAGAGGTCACACTGAGAGTACGATGGAGGCCTGCTGAGTTCTGGGGGCTTGCCCATTGTCGTTCTAACCTCAGGTCGGACTCTCCTGCTCACAGTCTCTACTGATTTACTTCACCATGAAAGAGACATTTGATCTGGCCCTGCAACAGTAAACCATCTTGACACTGCAAGACTTGAACATACTGTCTCAACAAATGCAACTCAAACAGACTATAATGGTGTGTCAGTCAGAGTTTATCCGGCTGTTTCCTCTTTGTTGTGAGTTAACTAATGTTCAGCCCCGGAGGGCATCCTGGGTGTGAAACGGAGAGGAAGAGGGATGAGGGACGAGGGGGACTAATACCTTCCTGATTCACTTTTAACAGACAAGAGGAGGTCTCTGAGACCCAGACAGATTGGTGTCGACACTGCTCTGTATCCTCAAATACAAAGTGCAATCTCAAATACACCTGATATAGTATCAAAAAATGTTGGTTTAATGGACGACTGAAATAGTCATCCAAGATACCGCTTGCTTTGATTCTTTCATCTCAGTTTCTAAAAATGGCCAATCGCATCAGTGAGATTGAGACAAAGCAGCAGACCAAGGACAGACAGCGTTTTATGTTTTATTTAGCCTACTTAAATTTGCAGCATTTGCAATGCAATGAGCCCCCCAAAGGCAGGAGAGAAAAACAATTACATTTAATAAAACATACTGAGCCACTATGCTGTAAATCCACCTCAGCTCTGAAAAACAACAAAGGTTTCATCCCTGCTCTCTTCTTCCTGATCTCAGGCAAGCCAAGACAAAGATCAGGAAATGGTTGCCTTCTTGACTGTCTTGTGGTTGAAGCTGAAATCCCCCAACATTTTAATTTGAGGGTAGAATACATTAGACCCACAGCGCTGACACGCTTCACATGCTGCCATCTGCCTCCAGTGGGAGGGGAGATATGAAGATCTGAGGCAGACAGGGGTGAAGCCCACACCAGACGAGTACACACAAGGGACAGATATGACAAAATATTACTGGGACATCCCAAACAGTCTTCCACTCTGAGCTCCATCTCTGCAACGTTGTTTACTTCATTATGGCTGCTTGTGCATCAGATGACTGCCTCAAAACAATGACATAGTTAACGGCCTACAAGAGGGTTAACATGCCAAACACATGTAGCCCAATTGCCCAGTGGAGGCGGCCTGTTTGTCGTTCAGCCTCTGTAGAGCTTAAACATGGGTTGTCACGATGCTGCAACCATGTTTCTCAATCAGGGGCGTTCATTCTCTGTAGGACCTCCTGTTAGAATAAGTTCTAACTGGACAAATCTGGAGGGTTTTAACGTGGGGTACTATGTACATTTTAGTGACCTAGTTGGGACAGTATGGGATTTTGGGGTGTCCTAGTGCTCCTGTTGGCTTTGGCAAAGCAAGGGGAGGTTGTGATACCCCTCTTTGTCTTTTGTCCTCTGTTAGACAATGACAGGATTATAGGGTTCCAGCAAGAAAACTCCCATTATTCCCAATGCTTCATCCATCCTCCTTCCAGCACAACAATCTCCCCTTACTGGGTCACCCCTCAGCATACTAATAAAACACTGTCATCAGACCACCAAGCCCCCACCTACACTCCTAATCCCCCAATGCACAGCGTTACTGGTACCCCCCTTCTTATTGCTCAGCTACCCCACCCCCCTTTAACTGCCTCCATTAAAACACATCCATTCTCTCTTCCCGTCTCCCTGCAGTCTCAAAAACACAGACTGAACACCAGCAGTAATTACAGGGACTGTGGTTTGGATGGATTACCTATCTGGGATATTGTTCCATCCAAACTTCCCCTCCACAAGTCTTTATAAATACCAGTGTAGCCTCCTTATGCCTACCTTTACTGACATAGGACCAGTAAAAGAGAAATGTTGCCAAATATTGCTTCCACCTCCTTACTACTGAACCATAATTAAAGAAACCTGTCTATTGTCAAATCCTTTCAGAAACAATTGCTATGATAGTAATTCCAGAGTCTACTGAGAAATGTTAAAATCCACACTAGCAAAGGAGAAAAGAAGAAAATGTAATCAAAATAAGGTCTTTCTTGCCTCCGGTCAAGTTGCAAATGTTGTGACAGATGCAAGTCTTTAGTTTGTGAAAGGAGTGTGTATTTGAACACGTCTGAATAACTCTTACCCTTGTAGTTTGGATGAACACGAGGAGCATACACTCCAAATTTGATGAGGATGGGAACGTTATAACCGAGGCGCACCCACTCCACCACATGCAGAGGAAAGAGGTTTGGGGTGGTGGCCTCTTTGGTTGAAGGAGTGAGACTGCAGCTCAGCTCTGCAGAGCCCCCCTCTCTGGCACGAACCAATGATGCCTCACCTTGAGACACACCTGGAAAGACAACAGCCAAAGCATGAGGATTCTATGTGGACATTTACTCATAGCACAGAAAGCAATAAACAGTAAAAATATGAATAAATACATAAATCTTGCTTTATAAGGGCCTGAGAGATATGGGCCTTTTAAAAAGAGTTATGGCTGCCAGAGAGGCCCGATAAACCTCTCTGGAATTTTTTTGGTCATTCATTCATGAGAAAAATGTTTGCTATGCTCCGAATAGATCAGAAAACATCAGCAGCAAAATCTTGGGAGAGAGAGCAGGACCACACAGGCAAAGAAGAGGTCAAGACTAGGTCTGTACCTAACATTTATTTTCATTGTTGATTATTCTGCCCATTATTGTCACTATAAAGTCTGTAAAATGTCAAAACATTTAAAAAGTTACTAATCACAATTACCCAAAGTAATGTCTCCAAATTGCTTCTTGTGACCAGTCAACAAAAAATCCTTACATTTAAGAGGCTGGAACCAGCTAATGTTTGACATTTTTGCTGGAAAATGTCTGAGACTATTAATCTATTAAAGTGGCTGGCATCTAATTTCCTTGATCGACTAAACGATTAACCCCCAGGACCCCAGTGTCTGGCCATTTCTTTTTTTCCTTCACGCTTTATTCAGTGTGGACCCCTTTTTCTCTTTCTTGTGTTGCTCTGAGCCTAGTAATTCAACACTCAGTTTCACTTCATTTCAATTGAACCATTTTTAAAAGGACCCAGATATTGCAAACGGTTTATTTTTATTTATGCTAAATTCTAAACAAGACGTACAAATAAAATCATTTCTCCTGACGGATTTCTGATTTTTAGAATTTCTGGCAATGATGATGGTCTCATTTTGGTGACTTTTTTTGTTTTAAACAAAACATGCCTTTCAAACCCTCCTGTGCGTTTTGAGGATCTCAACTTATTCTTGGTGCTCCAATCAAGACCCAGGGTAGCTGGTGGGAAATTAACTGAATTAAGTACTAACTGATTCATGAATGCTTATCTTGAACTACATCATCCAGTGACTATGACATCATCTATGTCATACTCCCCAGGAGTGTTCACTGCTAAAAGCCATCAGAGAGCATGTAAAACAATCATGTACCATTTGGCGACAAGACTGTATAGCCGCAAAGCTTGCAAACACACAGCAATCCCATTAGTGACACCTGGAGCAGTCTCTCCTCTCTCTCCTTCGCTGCCATGTGCTCACGTGGGTGTGTGCGCTACTGGGTGCCAGTGTTTGCTCTGCTACTCATCTGGCCTGGTGATTACTTTAATCTCAGAAGGGGGGGGGTGATACTCTGATGCAGGGCAGCAGGACCCTCTGTGCTCTCTCCAGCCGACCTCCCACCACCCCCTGGGGTCCACACATGGTCTGCGGACCAGCACAATCAATCCCACCACCCCCCCGTACAAACACATGCACGCACACAGAAGCGTGCCTGGGTTGGGGGTAGTATAAATCCAGGATTGATCTAAATCCACACCCACAGATATTATTTAAGTTGGATTTTGGCCTCATTCCCTTTGGTCCACTCACGTCTATGCTGTACCACCCCTCCCTCTTTACTTTCTCCAATGTAAGGCAATGGGAGCTGTGCCAGATTCATTATGGTGTCAATCAAACTGTATGTGGGCAGCTGAACGTCAACATATGCCAACTGTTTTGCGATGTGTCATGAAAACATGACCATACTGTAGGTCTTGTTGACTTTGGAAAACAATGAACTTTTGGCGAAGCAATGCAAACAAATGGCACAGACAAATGGAGGGAAACAACTTGAAAAAGCAGATTTGTTTGAATATGCGACACATTATCACTGATGTTGCCTTAATATTGAGATAATATTGTGATATTTGTAGGACAAATCGTGATATGCAATATATTTCTCCATATTTTTAAATCTCTTTAAATGCACTTCATAAATGCTAGCAAATCACCATATTTTGGTCATATACTTCTATATTAATATTGTAGGGGTGACTATTGGTATTTTAACAAAACATTTTGATTAATAAAAAGGCATATATTAAAACAAGTAGAACAGTCTAGTAAGTTCAGAAAATTACATCACTTAACTGTTGGGCAGCTTTTAAATCAGGAAAAGTCAACATATATCTCATATCATGATATAACGATATGCAAAGTCTAAGACCATACATCCTGGTCCTATGACATGATATGACTTCATAAAGCATTTTATATTATTTGCGTGATTTAACTTTTCAATAAACTTTACACAGTTAGTACAACAGATAGCTTTTTGGCACAACTGTGGATGGTTTTCAATTGGTTTTAAACAAAATGTGCACAAATTTGTCAAATTATTTGATTAAATTCAATCTAGATTGATTTTTCATTCATTGCCCACAACTAGAACACTCTAAAAATGCAGTTAAAAATGACAGTATTGTAAAAATACTACTACATAATGTGGTGAAAGTGATTCTTCAAAGACATTCAAGGACATATTGAAAAGCAGTACAATCGTCATGATCATGTAAATGTGATCCAACAAAGCAGATTTGCATCAGATAATCTCTGCTGTGCATGTGCAAGTCCTATTGACACATGTTGAAAGAATTCTTAAGTCGATGCTACATGCTTGTCTCTGTTTCTTACTGTTTTAAAGTTTTAACAAGTAGAATAGGATC
This sequence comes from Spondyliosoma cantharus, assembly GCA_900302685.1. NCBI lineage: Eukaryota > Metazoa > Chordata > Actinopteri > Spariformes > Sparidae > Spondyliosoma > Spondyliosoma cantharus. The sequence goes on along the minus strand of OMLP01003554.1, from coordinate 34,148 downwards.
TATTTGATTTCTTCTCTGTCTAACATTGCAAATAGATGAAAAATGCTCATCTTAAAAGAGACTGTTCCAGCTGCTTCAGAAGACCTAGTCAACATTGGGAAAGGTCTTTAAATTTTTGATTATCTGAATGCATTTTTTGAATTTTTGAACAGTTTCTTAGCAAAATAAATATTAGTCCACTTGAGAAAACCTCTAAAAATCCTGCAAAGATATATGAATTATGGAGATGCATTGCAATTTATGCGATGGGTCCATATTTTCATTAGCATACTTACTTAGCAGACAGATTGCTACAGCGGTGGTGACAGCCTGAAGCCACCGTCTCTCCAGTCCCATGGCCGTCTGTCACACTCCTTCACACATCTCCCAACCTGAAAGAGAGGACCACACATCCCTTTTACCCTCCAACAGAATACTACTATACCATTCACAGAGTCACTGCTACATAAGGACATCCCGAACATCCCCTCTCAGACAAATGTAATCCCTCAAGTTAACATCACCTCATAATCCAACAACCACACTTCATTCCAGATGCTTCTTGGTCAATAAATAACTGTATTCTTTGAAAACACTTAATCCTCTGGAAGATTGCATGTCTGTGCTGCTGTGGTTGGATTAAGGCAAATAAACTATTCCAACAAGTGCTACAAATAGACAATATGGCACGAGACTGCTTAAAATATGCACCCTGTGGAAGTGCATAGGCAAAACCGTGTGCGCTTGCATGTTTATATGTGTGTGTCCACAGAGAAGACCTGTACAGTGCACTAAGTGTACGTACAGATTAACCTGATGCTTGTGATTGGCCCAGCTCATCCAGGAGGTCTCGTCTCACACTAAATAGGCCAACAGCAATTGACAGGTGACACGAGCAATACTCAAAGGTGTGTCTCTCCAACTCCAGATGTTACTCTATTACCAGTGCTTAAAGAAAAGGAACTTCACTGGTAAAAATAGACTGATATTTATAACTGGATCATAATCGCTGGAAAGACACATTGCTGTTGAGATGTATTTTTGGCATTTTGGGCCCACAATAGAGCTAATTAGGGATTTGGATACAGTATTGGAAATGTTATAGAACTGAATGGCTCAAATTCTGATAGTGAAATGTGAAATTTTGCGGGGGTTGTGATACTCCAAAAAATGTAGGTAGTGCTAAACAGTTCAATCAATCTCTATTTGTATAGTGCCAATTCACAACAAAAGTAATCTCACGACACTTTCCAAACTGAGCAGGTCTAAATCATATTCCTTGATAAATTAAAGTTGCTCCTTTTACAGTGTAAGCTAAGTGGCAAAAGTCTTTTGGGCTGATGTGCATAATGTGACGTTGTATTTACACAGTTTGGCCACTATGTCAAATTGGTCTCAAAGCCCTGCTCTGTTCCTGTGTGTCAACAAGTTCCATCATATTCAACAGTTCTACGGCAATATCTCCCCAACTCTGCAACTCGCACCAAGACAATCTAGGAGCATAAGTAGCGCTACAGGTAAGATGTAAATTGTTTCATTTTAACGTGGGGGGTGAACTGGGCTTGGGCTGTACGGAGGCAACACGCATCGATATTGGACAAGGTGAGAATAAGACCTGGCACGGTCTTATGTAGCGGCATGCACGTAGCACTTTAACATACAATCATGGACGACTTAATTTCTAAGAAGAATGCCAGTTCGCCAGGCAAAGATTCAGGTTTAGAGCGAGAGAAAATGGCAAGCCAAACAATTCAAATACGACTACATGTCGTCTTTGCCGTAAGACAATTGTACTGTCTATCGTGATATCAGTGGGACAATACCATGGTATAACATTTTGGATATCTCCCGAGCCTATGGTGAGGTGTCCCTTTTAACTGACTTCAATGCTTCATCAAGTACAGTACATGTCAAGCAGCCAATGGCAACAAGTGCAGTTCACCTTAATGAGTCTTAATGAATCCCACAAACAAGACTTCACTTATACAAATTGTGGGCCTACTTCACAGTCTGAGGGATGAGGACAGCTGCAGCAGCTCGCCAGGCCCTCTACCTCAAATTGGATTGGAGGCACAAGTTTAAGTTATTGTCCTTCAAACATAATGGTGGACCTCGCCCCCTCCCATTGAGTCACTCCATTCAGCACCCCTAATACCAGCTTATTACTTTAAGTTCATTTAAGTAATACAAGGAGGCTATTCTTAGAAAGCATGTAGGTGTTGGATATTAGCTTCTCATATAACCACTGAACCACTGCAGAAACATGTTTGGTCTCTTAGCGGTAGTGTTTGCACTTGAGTAAATAAACAGCCCAGAATAGAGCAGCAGAAAGATGTATTTATCTCCTTGCCGACACACAGTTGAACTGTTGCTGCAGGGCCCTTGAAGCACAGTAATAACTTTTGTTTAGCACCTTTCTGAAAGAAGCAGAAAGTCAAAACCAATGTCACACAAGCACTGAAGAGCAGTGGGATAAAAAAACACATTAGAGTGGCTTTACAGTAAAAGCTGATGAAGACAGTGGGGGGTGGTAGAGCACGAATAATGGCTGAGGGTGGCGGTTTTTGTATGACAACCATTTTAAGGCAATGTCTGTAATGAGGAAAGGCTTACTCCCACTGAATGAGCATTATTCGCTCAGTAGGGTGTCGGAATGAACAGGACTCTTGCAACGGGTTGAAAAAATAAGGAAGTAAATCTTTCTAAAGTCTTATCACTTGGATGTCAGCAGTCAAAAAAAAACTGATGGAAGTGATTGCACATCACATGCATCATCCTGGCTGTCATCCTGACAGTCATTTTAATAATATGACAGGAAAAGTAATGAGCAGATCCTATCATATATCTAAAATTCTAGCTCACGTCTAGACCTCAAGTAGTGTAACTTCTAACCTCAAGACTGAACAAATCTCATCCTTGCTCCTGTCTGCTCAGATGTGCTTCCACACCAGAGTATAAGACTGTCTCATGGGAACAGACAGGCAGACACACTGAGCTGATATATTACAGAGGAAGCCTGGGGGGGGGGGTTGTCTGCAGGTGCAGGAGCAGACAGAAGACAACCAGGTTATTTCCTCAGGCAGCGGAGCAAAGCAAGGGGCCATTTAATTATCTAGTTTAAGTTTAAGTATCAGTCACTTTTTCTATCTATCTGATTGCAGTTTGACAAAAGCACTTGCATACCTGTGCGCAACTATAATTTACTAAGAATTAACAAATAATGTTGATTACAGCTCCCATTCAACAGTGAGGACATGCTTCATGCATGCTTGTGCATGTGAGAGGTGGGAAAGGTGTCCTACACACTAATCTCCTCACAAGGGTATCTGAGGGAAAGTGGACATAATTGACCACTGCTCGCAAGTTGCACACAACCATGTTAAGAGATTACTGAATATATTAGAGTTGAAAAGAAAATCGTCTTTGGCTCTAATAATGAGGTTACTATGGTTTTTGAAGAGAAAAGGTTATCATGGGTGAACAGAAAAACTAAGGGTACAAACACAGTAAATCCCTGCCTAAGCACAAGACATTTAGCTCAGTGGACCCAAGTTGGCTGCCTCGATGTTTCGCTGGATTTCATTGACACAAATTGCTTTAGATCTAGTCATGACTTAGCCTTCTGGACGGAACATTTGTAACACCCAGACTAATCCTGCCCTTCTGCTTCGAGTGTTAATAGTGTAATTAAATTAGACATCAAAGTGGTGAGACAAATCAAGGACATACTGTCATCGGGCTGCGCATTGCAGCGTCAATCACTGGAAACACCGAGTTATCAAACACAGATTATTCTCCTTTCTGGAAGTTCAAGAACGTTGGTGGAAATGACACAGCTAGTCAAACACTTTTGGATGCGTTCAATTATTTCAAGGGGATGTCAGGCAACAAAGAGCAATGTGGATCTTAAAAAATGCAGCGAGTGGATCAGTGATCCTCTATGCCAGATCATGATACATCTACATTTATCCTAGCAAGAACTTTACAAATGCAGACAATTTAATGTTTGTCACAATTTCATCAGAAAATCGAAGATTCAACTTTCATCAGACAATCAACGTAAAAAGCATTTCCAGAATCAGCGTTTACATGGCTGGATGGATGGATGTGCTCTTGAGATGAATGCAAAGAAGAAGCTGATTCCAAGCTGTCAGCTGCAACAGCTGGTAAGCCTGACCTCTCCATATGCATCTCCTCTGACTCTCACTATAATTAGCTAATCAGAAGGCACAAACAAAAAATGTAAAAGTCAAGATGCAGTTTGTACAGAGTTGGACTGTGTAGGAGTAAACACGAAAGATGCAGTAGTCAATTAAATGTTCTATTTTGTTTTTGAACAGAAACCCGAAGACACAAACTGAATTTTTGACCTAGTGTGTGAGAGTGTGTGTGCTACCCCTCAGTACCTAAGCAGGGCCATTAGTGATGTTACAGGCGACAGATACAGGCCTGATAAGAAGTAGCATTACTCTTTTAGTAATCCTTGTTAATCCTGACAGAGGCCGTAGCTTCAGCGTAAACCAGCTGGCTGCAGTAACTCAAAGTGTTACTTGAGCAGAAACCTTCACAGGTGAACGCAACAATCTCATACAGAGGCAGAAACATCATGCGAACAACCACAACAAAGATCTGCACAAATAGTACATGTGATCAACAGTAACTGGGTTGTAAAACCATCAATCCAACCATGACTGGTTGGACCAGCCTGAAAAACATAGTAATCAATTCATGGATGTTGTCTTTGGCACGACAACCCAATTCAGTATCTGTATTGACTTTACTCTGAGCAAAGGAAATGAACTGGGCACACACTGGGCACGAGAGAGAAGCCCTGAACTCGTGACTGAGGAAAGCCTACTGTATATGGATTAACATAGTGATGGTTGGTGTGGTGCTACAGGGTGTAAAAGTATCGACTAATGTTTTTCATTTACTCACACACAGAAACACGGACAGTGGGGATTAGTAAACAATGCAATTTTACAGCAATTGAACAATACAGCAAATTACAACAATAAATCACCTTGATGCTCCACATATGAGTGGCTTGATTTTATATCACTCAGGGGTCTCAAGGGGGAGAAGAACAACATGAGTCTAGTAAAAGCAAAGCAGCCAACATCCGCCTTATGAGCCCTAAATCATTGTCCTTTCCTGCCTTCGACTCTAAGAGGCTGATCAGTCCCATAAAGCTACTTTCAAGACCCGACAGTGAGAGGGTCGACTCTTTGAACCAAGAGGTCAAAGGCCAAAGGTAACGCACTCAAGAGCTCGGCAAGTCCAGCACTGGATTTGTTTAAAAACTTGAAGTTAAAATAAAATAAAATCCTATATATCTAGCCAACAAATATCCATCGATATGGTTCTCGTTTCCTTATCTAGGCATCATATGTTACTGCCCAGATGTAAAAAGCTTTTTCAGACAGGTCCGCAATAATGAGACGTAGAACGTACAATGGTGACTGACCATTTAGGGTGCACTGCATGGCTGTTAAACTTTATTAGCCACTTTCTCTAATCTACCATAGCTTTGGTTTACTGCATTACTTCATTTAAATGCAGAGTTTGCAACTTCTGCGGCTTTTGGTCTCTCAGTCAACACAAATACTATATCTAATACAAATGGAGCGTGGGATCATGGGAGTTGTGGTCTGCAACGGTAACAGCCACCATTGCCAAAGAAAATGTATCTATCTTCCTTCCTCACTTTTTGACGCAACAGGCAACCAAATAAAATGCACCGTCACCTTGAATAAACTATAGATAACATTCTGGATAATGGTAAGTCTTGTCGATTTTAGACATTTTAAAGGACAAATGTCACATGTTAAATCTTAAAAGTGCTTTATATTTTTGCATTTTGTGTCTTTTCTTTGCTACCTCATAGTGTTAGCTACGTGCTTTCACTTCAGACTAACGGACTCTATCTTAACCAGTACCAACACAGCAATTTAGGGTAACCACTTTCAGCTCATGAATAATTTGTTTCTCAATACAATCAATTTCCTCCTGCATGACAGTCTGCCTACAGGGCACAGTTGGCCACACTGTGTTTTCAATGGTGCAATATACTACTGCTAGTGAAATGTCAAGGCATGCTAAATGTTGAAATATGAGGGACATTATTGTGTGAAATAACACCTGCACTGGTATCTGACATGCACAGACTATGTTATGCTGGAGGAGCTGGATGATATGCTCAATGTATCAAGGATCTAGATAGAAAAATGAAAATATGCCTCTTGCACATAGTTGCCATCCTGTTAATAATGCAAAAGAAATCACAAAAACTGATTTATAATTTAGCCATAAGGACCAAACTGGAAGTATATGTTTTCCCTGCTTTATTTTTTAGAAGGAATATCACTACAATTTGTCAAAGAAAACTAAAACCTGTGACAACAAACAAGCTGATTACCGACAACAGCTTATATTTATGAAAGTAAACACTGTCCCTATAGAGTCTTATGGCCAAGCATAAGGGATTACAGGCTCCAGCGTGCTGTATGTACCTCATTTCTCACCAGAAGCACAACAAAAACAAAGGATAGGAATCACTGGAGCAGGGAGTATGCATCATGTAAAAAGCACTGCACTCCTCTGCACAAAACAGCTCAAATTAGGTCCTGTCCAGCACATTGCACCATGTGGAGCAGCAGCCAAATGCACTGTCTGGTCCAATTTCAAACAAACACCAAGCAACAAGCTCTCTATTTCTATGTCTGCACCCCTACAGTGAATTGTGATGCTCAGTCCTCCAGCGCAGAGCTCCTGTAATACAAAACAGGTGCACCTTTTGTCTGAGTCACTGAGTCTGACACCAGCTGAGAGGAGGGCTCCTTGATAGAAAGAATAATTACCAAAAAGAAAACATTATTATGGCTGATTATTATTCTCACTATTCTAATCATAGGGACAGGGTTCACTTCTGGGTTATTACAGCATGTTGAACCTATTCATGGAGGTATTGGGGGGGAACACACTCACTGGGAGATTATAAGGGTGCATGTGATACACTAAACATAAACAAAGGCGCGACACTGCAGTACATCATAGTGTTATGATTATACAGTGCGATTGGAAAGGAACCCGGTGTTATAGCAATACACTGGGCCGATAGAGGATGATTTAGCTCTTACCTTGCTTGAGGCACTTTTTCACTTGAAGCTGAAAGTAAAACCAAAATCAATCCATTGATGCTCTTTTTTAAGAGTCGTCTTCCAGAACACATTCAACTGCTCATTCCTTTCTCTACAGTGGGAAGTGAGATTAAAAACACGACTTTAAATAAAAAGAAAAAGAAAAAGAAGAGATAGTCGGTTTAAACGCAGGTGGTCACATTGTGGATATCAGTCCGCGCGTGGATCAGAGGAAAGCAAAATGAATCCTCGACATCATGGTGATCAGACCTCCTAAAAAAACACTCAATAAAATCCATCAACCCAGACCACCTTCACGAGTTCGAGCACGTTTAAAGTCCATTTAAACTTTCAATGCCTTGGCTTTATATGTCCGCAATCGTCCAAACTTGCTCAAAGAACTTTGAGTCACCGGTGAGAGTTTCTAATTAATCCATAAATATGTAGAAATGACTCCGGGTCGACGCAGTGCGCATTTATCTTCAAACAGGGGCAAGTTTCATGAGAAAGAGGGCTCACACTGCACGTTTTTAGTTGTAGCCCTGCTGTTGATACCCTGTCTGCGTCCCTCCTCCCGTTATTACCATCCACTCCTCCTACTACAGGCGCTGTTTGCACCACCGTCAACACACACGGAACACAACCACAGCACTTCCTGTGACACCTGTCACAATAAAGCCCCTCATCGAACAAGCTATATGAAACATCCATTGTCACAGGTGGAAATTAAAACATTTTCAGCTATTTGTACACTGAACATGTTAAATTTTTTGCCAGATTAGTTAAACAAAATGATACATACTAAATACATAATACAAAAGAATTGTGCTGGGCATTAGGCCTTGCAAATATATGAAAACTTCATGTCACCATTATCCTGGACAAAGTAGCTGCAACTTACGATAATATATCGATAATCATTCAAATGTGCTCATAGACACCTCATCTCCTTGTCGCTCTGGACTCTTATAGTGTTTAACTTTATTTTGTGGGGGAAACAATAGGCAAGCTGCGCCATAGTGATAAGTTTAGGATTTGGGAATAGCTGGAAAGCTGCAGGCTCCCCTTCTGGCAATTCAAATTGAATCAGGAAATCAAGACAGGGCTGTATGTTATGGAGCTTTGACGGGATTTTCAAGTCACTAAAGAGGTAATATTCACATATATTATCCTTTGTATGTTTTGGATAAACTCTTAAATCCTCCCAGCTATAATGGGCACTCAATGAATTTTCCATCATTTTAAAGAGTCATCAAAAAGTGCTATCATTATATAAAATAGTCGACAGATTGTTAAATGCTCCCTCTTTCTGTGTTTTTATTAGGTGCTGCTCATCGGGCACTTAGCCCTGCCCCATATTTAAGAGAGGCTGGAGGAGAAGGAGCTCTCTTCTTCCACAGACCAAACAGTCCTGACTGTTTTGTATTGTCTCTGTCTTTGTACTCAGTTGGTGTTTGATTCTGAGGATGGAGGTCTGGTAGTCCTGTTTCTGGCTGTATCTGTTATTTTAGTTTACGTAGTTTTCTTAGTTTATGGAGTGAAGTTTTGGGTCCTACAGCGCACTGTGTGGCTGGCCGAGACTTCCTCCATCTTTTTGATCATTTTTGCCAGGCCTCCAGACTCTTATTACTGGTATTGTGCAAGCAGTCATGGATCGCTGGGATTCTTGAACTGAATGGAGCAGTCCTTTAAGTTTTTAATAACTTTAGAGCCCAATCTTATCAGCTGATATTGGCCTATTGCAGATATGTCACTATCGGCGTATATTTGTCCAATACGTGCCAATGTGACAATTATTTTTTATTTTAGAAAAAAGATGCTTAGGTTCATTTCTAATTATCATATTCCTCGCAAAGTTTACTCTATGAGACATACTCTACATACTGTAATTTTGGACCATAAAGTTTATTCATAAGATGCAAAATATCCTGCGACCATCAATTACATTTAATTTTCACATATATTCCACATATAAATACATATTTCCATGTAATTTAAGTAAATATGCTTTTCATGCTATTAAAATAAAAAATGCCTGCTCTGAAAAAGCAGAATGGAAATTGTTGTTAGTACCGGCCGTAGTCTAAAAGTAATGAAAACTGCTGTGTTTCCCATACTGACTGATAAGATTTTACACCTAAAGGCTTTTTAAACATTAGATGTGCTGTATAGCGCTACCAAAATAATGACTCAAGGCATAATTTTAACTAGAAATGTCTGAAACAGTGCACTAAGTCAAGTCAGACCATAAACAGTCAGAGAAGCATTCGCTTGAAAAAAAATAAAAAATAAATAAAAACGCTTTTACGTTGAAGGTGCAATATTCGACTTCCGGTGATATGCCGTGTCTTGGTGCTGCGAGTATTTAAGCGCCTCAGACAAAAGCGCCTTTACTCGGGACAGACTTCGTGATTGTAACAAAAGCAAATGCTCAGCTAAAGACCACTTTTGACCGAGAGCCGTTTGGTACGGCATCCTTTATACAAAAATGTTGTTATAGCGCATGAAGATAAAAATGTCCAGCAAGTAAAATGGAAAACCGGTGTGTACAAGGAAAATTCAAACAATAGGTTTAGGGAGTGGGTTTTACCATTCACCACACCTTCCCGCGAAATTCCTGTAGTTAATATCCCAATAAGGACATGATAGTATATATAGTGGATTTACATGTTCGCTGTAGTGTTCAACACACCTAGTCACTCCAGAGCTTTATTCAATCAAACTGCTTGCAAAATCCAACCAAACCTTAAGTAAGGCAATGAGACACCTGTAAAGTCTTTTTTTCACTAAATAATTCGCTACACTCTTACAAAGCGAATAACAATAAAATGTGTATGTGAGAGTAAAATATAAGTGAAAATTTGGCATTACATTTGTACCTAACTAGCTTAATGTTCGACCTCCACCTCACTGCCCTGCAATTAACGTTAACTTATTCATTTTTTTTTTGCTAACGCTTGTTAGCTTTCTGTAAGTTAGAAGCTGAAGATTAAGATGGAAAGAGACAGCTTAATTTATCCTCATAAACTTTAACACTAACAACCATGCATTTATACCATAGACCTAAACCAGCTATTCAGTTAGCTTTCTTATTTTATTAACTTAAAAAACCTAGCTAATACCGAGTTTGGCTAACTTAACGTTATGCTAAGTAACACGACTCATTCATACCTATTGACTCTCAACTCGAACATCCCTGTCAACACTTTCTTTCTACTTATAATTCTTTACCACTAAGATGTCATGACATGACATAATTAAAAATAAATAAAAAAATTTAAAAAAGGATTGTAATCTCCTTTGTTACTGAAGTGTTTGACTAATTGTCTGTGTATAGATATAAACTTATAATATAAAATTAAAGAGTTTTTGTAACTGAAGGCTACTTGTGAAACAGTTTAATTATCTTACCTCAAAACCACTTCTTTTGTTGTCCTCCAACAGAAAATTGGAAGTTACTGAAAAATGAGCAAATCTACCGTCCTATATAAACTGATGTGTCAGTGGTCAGTTAGCTCAGTTTTTTAAAAATAGCCAATCCAGTGCCAAGAATGAGTCTGTGTCACCACAAGGGGGCGCCTGTCTTAGTGTAATAAGGGTCAATGGCAGGTCCTGGTGCATTGATGTAGAATTAATTTAGTGACATACATACAGAAAATAAGAAAAAGTTATAATTGTGTTTCTAGTTTACAATGATTACTTGCAACATGGGTTTAGAAAGGAATACGACCTCAGCTGTGGACATACACTGTTAAATCTTTAGAATATTCTAAGAATATTACACTTACCGATTGTTTATGCGTCTGCTCAACAGCTGTAGTGTTTGTTAAGACTTATCTTTTATGTAATTATACGGCCTGCCTGTACAGTAATAATTATGATTCAAATCAAGTCACGCATATAACCAAAGGTGTAAAAAATATGAGATTATTAAATGGTAAATTATTTTTTAAAAAGGAGGTACACACCAGGAGCATTACAGGTCCACAGTACACTACATGTAAGTTTGAGTGATTTGTGGAAGGGTAGGGGGTCTTCAGAAGTAAACGATTTGAGCTGATGTGAAGTGTTAATCTGATTTGACTAATAATGACTGACTGGTCGCTGGCTGATTGGGTCAACACATTTAGGACACATAAAAACAAAGACAACCTAAGTAACTGTCCTTGAAAATATCTGCTAAAATATCTGGTTGCCAAGCATCTAAAAGGACTATTCAGTACAAGTGCAACCTTTACTGACAGTGCGGTTCAGACGTGACATGATCCTGCAAAGGAAAAGCAGGTGGTAGCCTTGTCTTTCACGAGCATCTTTTCAGGTGATGTTCAAATTGATTAGTTGATAGCGTAGATTAGAGGAAGGGGTTAACAGGTTAGCAGAAAGCCAGCTTTTAATTGCGTGTGTACTTCCCTGTTTGACAATGTTTCCTCGCACAGACCAGGTGCACCATATGGAGATCAGAGGATTGGAATTAATCACATGAAATCCTCCAAGAAAGAAAAACTCTGTACAGCATTAAGAAGAATTAACCAGAGTGAGAGGCGAGCTGTGTTATACAGTATAGTGATCACATGGTGGACAAACCAAAATAGAGAATATATTAAGCGAGGTTTTGAATGCAGGACTTTTAATTGTAGTGGATCATTTTCACAGTGTGTTATTTCTACTTTCATATAAGTAAAGCATCGGAATACTGAATGCATCCGAGTGTCGTTTTTTAGGTCTCTCTGCGTACGGATGAACTAACCAATAAAAATAGCAAAATACAAAATACAAATAAAAGAAACTCATCAAATTACAGTTTTAATAGTTTATCAAGCTAACAAAACAAATATACAAATGAAACAATGTCTGATACGATTTGGCTTCACAACAGCAGGCTGGCACCAACAATCAAGGTAGTTAACACTATCACAATAAAAATCAAAAACCTTTCAGATTTTTTTGCAACTAATTTACAGAATCATATAAAATATTGTGAGTATATTCACGCGGGAAGACTGAGGCTGAAGCTGTGGTGTTGGTCAGTCATCAAAGTCGGGAATATCGTCATAGGAGTAGCCATGGTAGCCCTTTGATGCATAGTAAGCTATTCGTAGGTGGTAAATTCCAGGCAGGAAGACAAGGATCCCGATGATAAGAACAGGCACGGTTCGGTCCGAGTCCTGGAACAGAGAAAACATCTCAGTAAGACATTCATTTTACTAGAGGTAAACACACTATTCATTCTGTGAAATACTGTAAAAACTCTGTACAAGTACTCACAGCCACTCCAAAGTATCCAGCCAGGAGCAGGGCGCCAATGATGATTAACACAGAGCCGATTACAAAGAGGACTGTAGCCAGAGCTATGGCCTTGTATGGGACTTTGGGTGGGCTCTTTTTGAACTGCAGAGGAGGAGAAATATTTCATTAAAAACACTTTTCTCTGACGCAGCAGGCGTTCTGTGGCAGTGCCTGTTTTCTCAAGCATGTACCGAAGTGTGGCTCATAATGTACTTGAAGCTCTTGGCAACATTAAAGTCTGTGACGGACCCTAGAATTAAATCGAAGGGAGTCCACTACGCAAACCATGAAACTGTCATGCCACATTATGCACTTGAAGATGTAAATTGAGTTGGTTATGCAATGCAATCTTTGCGACTTAATGCTGTTATCATCCACCAAACTGTCACTTGTAAAATGTTCTCTGTGGCTACATACTGGAGTTTAAAAGAAGTTGACATGCACTAAATACATGACGTATGTCGAGTTGCATCGTGGAAAATGTAGTTTGTAATTGGAGGTTGATCCATACTCGGCACTCAAGGGCAGAAAAATTCCAGAACCTGCTGCTTCAGTTTTGACCATTGATCTGTTTCTCAAAGGTAGAGACCAACCAATGAATTGCTTGGGTCGATTTTCTCTGCTAATGTTGGCATACCACAGATATATTGAGAAATATTGGTATTTGCATATATGTTGTCCAATATGCACCAATATAAAAAAAAAAAAAATAACAGAACAGAATTCAGAAAAAGATGCTTGGGGCACTTTTTAATTATTACATTCCCAGTTAGGTTTGCTGTTTACATTTACGGCCATTTTGAACAATAAATCAAATAATAGTAAACTACGCTGTCTCCATTACATATACCGGTAATTGTCACAAATGTTTGATAACCATATTTGAGGGATCAGTCAAAAAAAATGTGTTGGTATAGATATACATACATATTATTGGTCAATATATACTTCATAGTTGTTAAATTCCCAGTGAAAGTTACTGTTTCAGTGCACTAACTTGTTTAATATCCTGCCTTGATTACATATTTTTATCACATGGGTTTGACAACCACACTTGGGGGATCACTGCAAAAGAGGTGCATACATTAGCCAATATCTATGTTGGAGTTACTCTATATTATCGGCATCAGCCCCAGAAGTCAGGCTCTACTCAAAAGTCCTCAGTGTCATGTAAATGCAACACTAAATCACTGGAATAGCCTTTAAAGTTTAGTATACTGTGTTTTGATCCGGTGGCTGACATACATGTGTACGTGGGTGAACTATGACCTTCAGTCTGTCACAATATGACAGTTACTGTTGCTCAAACTGGACATTTAAATCAGAACTATCATTTCCTAGAGGCACAGATTGAGTCTCCTCTCCTCACCCAGCGTAGATCACTCTGATGCAGTTTACTCAGACACATGGGTGGAGGGAGGCTACCGAGCTGATGGTGGGTGAGCCTCTTACCTGTAGATCAATGTAGCCGTCATCATCAGTGGCTAACCTGGAGTACCTAACTTTGCTGTTAGGTGTCCCGTTGGACACCACGTTACGAGCTGGCATCTCGTTCAGCTGCGCAGGAGATTATTACTGTCTGTTGTCAACGTTTCAATGAGGCACAAGCAGCTCGACTACAGAAGCATTATCACGGCAGCCATCACCCGGATCACTGTCCGTGCCAGAATAAAGTGCAATGTAACAGCAGGTGTGCTGTAAGGCCGTTACTCTTTACTAAAACAGGTTGTGACAACAGATTCCAGCGACGAGTTGTTTGTACCCTCGTTCATGCAGCTTCCGTGTTTTCGCCTAGATCTGTACTGCGCTTGCGCACACCGGAGCGTCGTCATCGGGATACTAGGAAGCTGTCATTCCGAAACAAAACCGTTTTTTAAAATTTTTTATTTTAGATTGACTGGTCTGTATCTTACACGTAGACCATGTTTTTATTTCAATAATGCCAAATTACGTTTAAAGTTATCTAAATATTGGCAACAAACCCTCCCAGCTTGGAAACTGTGTTATATTCATGACTTCTCCCCACACAAATCCATCATATGGAGAAATGGAGATATTACAATGGGAAAGAAATCCATCATTGAGCAAAATTGGGTTGATAAAGATTATCGAAATGTTCAATTCCTTGTCAGTGAATCCTCTTATGACAAGCAGAGTTCAATTACACATATAAATCTATAGATATCCATCTATAGCTGTAACTATATAATCAAACTATAGCTATAGATGGAAGCATTAGACGGTCTATCCCATCTAATGAAAAGTCTTCTTCGACTTCAAGTAGCATTAAATGATGATAAACTGCATGGAGGCTACATGCAACAAACGCATGTGTAATTCATTCTGTGAAAGAAAACGTTATTTCTTTCACTGAGTGTTTTACATACATGTCTGTTGCTAGAGGAAAGGTTTTTTGGAATAACATTTTTACAGGCACTGATTGGCAGTTGGCATGTTTCCATTTAAGGTATTTATTATGAATACTGCCACTTATAATGATAATAATAATAAAAGTAAACATCAAATGTAATATGTCATTTTCAACAAACATTGTTTTTTAGTAATGATGATACATTGTATACATTCATTTACTTTTTCAACAGGAATGGAAAATCATATGTTGTGCAAAATTGAGTGTAACGTCACATTGATTTCATTGTGAACTAATTGCCTGTAAATGGTAAATCAAATATACATGAGAATAAAAAAAAGGTTTCCCCCAATTTCATAGGCTTCTAATGCGACTTTAAAGAATATACCAAAACTCTCACACTCACAGATATGTAAAAAAGTATAAAACTACTAAGCTGTACAATCATCTTTTCAAAGAGGAGTTATGTTTGGTTTGTTTGATTTTTATCATGTTTTTATCTCATCTTCAAAATTATCATTTTAATTTGATTTAAACTTAAATCCCAGTTAAATTCATTTTATAAATCATTATCTATTCAATCTCATATTCTTTTTTGTACCTTTATGTGGAGTACATATTCATTTTCAATAAAGTTTTATATATAAAGAACAACACGTCACTTCATTCTTCTCTTGAAAGTGCCACTGAAGGTCAAACTCGCTTTAAAGGAAATATATAAAATCACATTTGTAAAATCTACTTTATCCTGATGAACCGCACTGCTGTGTGTCCAGCACAAGAGGGCGCTGTCTAGTGTTTTTAAAATGATTAGGTCTCAGTGTTCAACTCTTTGTGGATGCTCATTTCCTGCGTTTTCTCTGTCTGGCCAGCTTTATAATAACGCTGTGTTCTCAGAAGATAAAGTTTTTGTCCACGCTGCAGATTTTTGTTAGATTCAATTTCAGGCCAGAGAAGCCAAGGTGAAGCCGCCACCCGAAGGATGTTTTTTTTTTTGTTTTTTTTTAGAAAAAACATTACTTCACTAGATGAGAATCCCATCTGATTATTTCTAAACTAAATCAGCTTCTTTTCTCCAAAAAATAGTACATTAATACATCTCTTTGATTTCCATCAAATCCACATTTAATTGTTCGTGTCTGCCATGTTATCTCTCATTAGCCGGATATTGTAATCTCTCTGGTCATGCCGAGCAATAACCTGGCTGTGAATGACTGACCATGAAATAGACTGAACACACACACACAAAAACATTTGCTGACAATTCCCCTGAAATGAATAATTAAAGCTTTTTTTTTCCTTTTAAAATTGTGTCTTTCTCATTCCCCTGTTTTCTTGCAGAAATTGAACCGTCACATCGACAAATATAGACTCTCCTGTAGGCAGTATACTCATAGCTGGCTGACCCTGAAGCTCCACAACAGTGGATGATTGTGACTGTATAGCTTTCTGGCAGAGCCGTGCACGATACAGTCAAGGATGAATAATCCACACTCCGCTTCTTTCAAGAGCAAGTCATAACAGAGCAACTGCATATTATTATTAGATTTGCTTGCAGCATCAATAATACACTCTTGTTGCCTTTAAAGTACCTGTTGGCAGAGAACGAATGTCGAGTAATCATTAGCACGACCTTGGCAGCAAGTCACATTGTTGTAGTTTGAGGCCATACTGTTTCTCTCTTCTGAGTAATGTGCACTAGAACCATTCATTTCTGTTTCATATTCCTGTTGTTCTTCACCAGGCATTGTGCTACACCATGTGATCTCTCCTGTTGTTCAATTTCATATTCACAACAATAACCAAAGCCTCTGCTAGACATCTCCGTAAATCTGCCATGGCTAAAAATGGATTTCATCTTTGTTTTAGGGCCATATAACAAAGGTATTTTTTCTTTTACTGGCCACTTTAAAGTGCATCGGTACTAGAAACTGAAGGACACAAATGTGGAGAAGTGGAGTGCGTTTAGCTCCCGAGAAAACCATCATACAAGCCACCTGCCAAAAAGAGTGGTAAACTTTGCCCTTTGCTTTGTTAATGATGCCAGTTTCCTCTCAGTGTGCTGCTTCATGGCTGCACTCATTGGCTGCACCAAGACCGCCAACACCGGTGCATATTCCTTTGTGCACAGAATACTTCAATGTTTTCCGCCCCTTCTCCTCACCTGGATGTTCAATACCTATAATCAAGGTCACTTCACAAGCTGCTTACCCTTTGTCAGTCTGAATCTAGAAACATGGCTTTTACTTTATCTGCACGTCAGCCTTGAAGCAATCGACCAAAATTCATATGCACGGGGTCACAAAGGGACCACTGACCGAGTAATCTGTAAGAGACCTCACTGCCTTCTTCACGTATTGTCTTTTTTTTTCTTTTTTTTTTTCACTTTTGTACAGGCTGTTTTTAGGATTTCACTGCTGTAAAAGAGTTATGCAATCAATGTACTTTGGAATACAAATAACGCTGCAGTGGAAGTGACATCTGGAGTTGTGATTAATTAATCAAATGATAGGCCAGACTGTCACCAGTCGGGGGGGGAGCAGTGTGTGTTGTCATGTACGATAAACTGTGCCCCCAGACCATAATGCCTGCACAGAAGAGCTTCAGAACAGCTGGGCGCACTGAGCCCTCAAGGTGTGTGTGTGTGTGTGTGTGTGTGTGTGTGTGTGTGTGTTGTGAGTTTGTGTGATAGGAAGACAGCAGCAGTTCTCCCCTTGTAACCCCTGGGTATGACACTGAACAGTAAGAGAGCAGCATTTAGGCCATAATTAGAGCACTGTTCAAAGTGGAGTTCTGTCTGCTGAGATAATTAGGTCTGTCTTCATTACACCAATTGCAAATAGCACCATGACTGGTGCCAAATAAAAGGCAGGACCATTATACTTGAACATAGTGTAATATCCCTGTGGCTCAGCCTCTTCAGCTTTCAGAAAATATCAGATGCGGCAGATGGGTGGTGCACAGGTGCTGCTGTGCAACAAGCTTATCGGAATTTGAGATAAATTTGCACAGATTAATATAATTCCTCTATTTTTAAGCGTGTGAGACCTGTTGAGACACATGTGGAGGAAACAAATGATTGAGTGGATTTGGAGTTCGTGCTTTGAATGTATTTGATCTCATATGTTGGATATATGAAGAACAATAACATGTATCTAAGTAGAAAGCGGCTATGGATGGATGCTCTGTGAAACATAAATAAAACAGATTGTGATCATTTTCTAGTCCTTTCTGACATATACTTAACTGACAACAGCTCAAAAACAATATATCTAATAACTGACTTATTCAACTTTACTTTCTGTAAATATTTGATTGATCGGAATTCGGTGGCAGCAACACGTTTCAAACAACTTGGCTGCGGCCAGAAAAGTTGTAAAAACGGCTGTTAGGAACATTCCACAGGTAAACAAATTCACTGGTGACAGGTGATATGATCATGAATGGATTCTGAACTACTTGCTCCAGACATTCCTGATCCCTTGACTTTTCTTACTACACCACCATGACATTGACTTGTGTTGTTTTAGGTAAAATGTCTCAACTACGATTAGTTGGATAGCATCCCGCTGACTTTGGTAAACCCCTGACTTTTCATTCAATGCCTCTAGCAGGTCAAAGATTGTACTTGTCCATTAAAATATCTCAACATCTTAAGAATGGATTAGTGCCAAATTTGGTCTGGACGTTCATGGTTTCCAGATGATGAATCCTATGTAGTTTGATTATCCCTTGACTTTTCTTCTGGCACCTCCATGGTGTTTACATTTGTGGTTTTAAGTGAAATATCTTGATAATTGTTTGGACTGGTATGACTTTTTTGCATGTTCCCCTAGAGGATAAATCCCACTGACTTTGGTGACTTTCAGACATTCGTGGTTCCCAGATGCTAAATCCCTTGACTATTCCTCTTTCAACACTTTGATGTTGACGTTTGCAGATCTATTAGTTGGTTGCCATGAAGTTTTGCATGATCCTCAGAAGATGAATCCCACTGTCCTTGGTGATGCCATGACCTTACCCAGTGAAATATTTCAACATCTTCTGTATCAATTGGGACTTCATGGTTCCCATCGTTGACTTTTCCTCTGTAACACTGACGTAATGACATTTGCAGATTTAAGCAAAATGTTTTGACAAATATTAGTTGGATTGCACTGAAATTTGGTTTGGTGTTCCCCTCAGGATACATTGTAACGATTCTGGTGATCGCTTGACTTTTCATACAATGCCATCATCAGGTCAAAGTGTCAATTTGTCCACTATATGATAATATTGCAGGAAGTTAAAGGAATATATCTTGTTATTCTGTCCACTGGGATTGACTATGTAATTATTTTTTTCAAGTCATGATGCTCAGGTTAGCTGCATTTGTGTGTGGGTGGACAACTGACTGCTGCAGGACACTACATGAGAAGCTTAATCAAAGATGACGAAGTCTTTCACCTTTATTTCACAATGTCAACTTGGTTTCTTCCTTCGGTTTTTGATAAAACCCCAACCTTGAGTGGCTAGAAGATAAGATTTCAACATGACACATAAAGTAGCTGTTTGCATTTCACAGTTACGCAGAGAAACCAGAACCCTGCAGTATAATTATAGCTGTTTGCTTTCACCTGCTCTGCTGTATGAAATCTCTGCCAGTTAGTTCTTTTAGGATTTTGTCAGAGTCTGGACCAGGAAAGGTGGAAATCTCTGGATATGGAATTAATTTGAATGTCACAGTAAATGCCAGCATTAATGTGAATGCTTAGCTCAGGTTTGTTGCCTGCATGATGGGAAATGTTTCTCCCAGTGCAGAGATATTGATTTCAGTATCTTTCAAACTCAGCAGCCCGCCTCACTGCATGGGCGGCTCAGACAGGTAATTGCTTTTCCAACAGGTCTTAGATAGCATGATAGACCCTAACAAGATGCAAATGAACAGCCAAAACATATGAGCTTCATTTCACTGCCTCGTTGTTTTTGTAATCTTTCTAAGCATGACATTGCTTCACTGGCTTGTTTTTTAATGCAAACATAATTACACAATAATTGATGTATAATTGTTGCCGTAAACACTTATTTAGAAAATGGCCTGTTTGTGTCAGTGCAAGACAGTCATGGATGCAAAATAATGAGACAATCTGGGTAAATGTTACGATAATTGCTTTTTAAAGATGCCCTATTTGTGACATTTAAAATGATCAATTCATTGTGCACACAAAACAGAATGTGATGTTACGCACTGCCTGTTGCAGATGTGATTGTACTTATGCTTGTTGTTTGGCTTTTGACATGGCAAAGTAGATTTGTCCCCAGGGTTTAACAGCTGGCACAAAGACACACAGTGTTCTACAATGAAAATCTCATCATTGATTGAGCTGAGCAGCTGTACTTTAAATGGTCTTATGTTTACTTCACAGATCTCTCACTGTGAGCCGGCAGCAGACCAAGGTGAAGCACTCATGTCTGGACCCAATGGGAAAACACAGAATACACCAACTGGATAAACAGAGGATTTGTCCATGCTGGGGAAAAAAGGAATCAGTCCAAAGCAAAATCAATGTACTGTTTCTATTTGTGTGTTCTTGTAGGAGTGTTAGTGCGCTTGTTTCTGCTTCATCTCTTCATCATAGCTTAATTAAAAAAAATAAAAAATAAAGAGGAAAAAGTACAAGCATAGCACTGAATAATAAAGCCCCTAGTGAAACTGCAACTCCGGTTAAAATGCAATTGACTGTTAGCCCTCAGGCATAAACAGTTTTATTGACTTAGTTCTGCTGCAGAGTCTTATGGGCACTATACATGCTGCATATATTGTGGTCTTATGTTGTGCTTTAGTTTTGAATTGTTCTCAGAAGACAAAGGGGAAAGAGAAAAAGACACTCGAAGACAAGGACTGTAGTAGAAACAATGATCATCTTTAGTTTATGTTTAAATGTCTATAGCACTGTTGATACGATGAAGAGGTAATGCCTCGGATTACAGCCAGCAAATAAAACTAATGTGTAATTCTTTTGTTTATTGGGGTTATTGATAATATACGTATAGGTCCAACTATACCAGGCAAATAAGAGGGAAAAGAATAAAAGAATATTATGGTAAGAAAAGTTGACAGTTATCATACATTGTTGACTTCTAAGATATTAGTATAATAAAATAAATATATAAGTTTATACTAGGGCTGCAACTAACAATTATTTCCAAGAATGATTAATCTGCAGATTGTTTTCACGATGAATCAATTAATTAAAATCTCAAAAAAATAAAAATGATGAAAATCACTCATCACAATTTCCCAGTGACATCTTCACATAGCTTCTTTTGTCCAACCAACAGTCCATAACCCAAACAGTAAGAAAGCTCAACTCACAGAATGTTGTACATTTCCGCTTGAAAATGAATGAAACGATAAGTTATTATCAAAATAGTTGCCAACTAATTTTCTTTCCATTTTGAATAATAATAATAAAGCATTTGTTCAACCAAAAAAGGGTCCTTGATGGGTCATTGTGAGTATCAATAATTATGATATAATAGTAATAATAATTTCAGTGTTTTCCTTCTTAATGCCCATGCCTTAGAGGTTCATACACATCTACATATATTCATCGTCAAGAAGGTACTCTTATGGGTTTTTGTCCACTAGTCGCGCTATGGAGCAATGTTAGGTTCAGGTGTCCACCTTGTTTGTGTCATGCGCACGCGAGTTTGCAGTTGGGCTCACGCTCTGTAGATGGCTTCATGCTGTTCTGCTTGCGTGGCGACGGTAACGTTAGGACAATGTGAAGCAGACTGCCAGCAAGAAAACCTGGATGTAAATGATGCATAATTTGAAATATTCAAAAAGTCGGTTTTGCATTATTTTACGAGGAAGAAAGTGCATTCAGCACTTCAGGTCAGAACTGGAAGATCAATGCATTTTGATGAGAAACACCAAATATAACAGAAGTTTGTTAGAATGCAGTAAATGTTAGAAAAAGTAGGTGTCGCAAAACCACATAATAGCTAAAACTTTATGTGTCTTTATGTTGCCACTTAACGTTTCTTAAGATTCCATTTTCTCCTTCTCTCTTGACACAACGGTGTGCTTGTGCTCTGGTTTGGGTCAGTAAAACATGCCGGTTTGATTTAAAGTACCTGTTTTCGATTGCCAAAAACATGGCTGGAAATGATCCCGAGGTATCCTATAAAATAGCCAGTGATGTCACACTTACAAAGGTTTGCTGGTTTGCAGAAACGATAAGTGCGAACATTTCACTCTGGAGACTGGGTGCAAAAACCTCACAGGGCTCCTTTAAACATGCAGAAGAGGGGATCTTGCCCTGTACTCCACTCAGACCATTGAACCACTTCACCCTGAAAGGAGCTCCCTTAACTTGAAATCACTCCTGCACCTTACTGTGTTTACGCAAACATATATCATATTGTCAGGAATGATAAAACATGCTGAAGGAGGGCTGAGCGATGAGAGGGTTTCCTGTGGCCTGGGGGCTACTGCATGCACTGCGGGGTTATTGATAGTATTGAATTTGTGTGAGGAAGTGTTTTATTATAGAAGAAAATCCAGGGTATTGAGGCTGTAGAATAAAGTAGACACTATTGTTGAGCTCTTTCACATTGTAGTAAGTGTTTTAGTTGTTCTTTATATTTCACACTCAGAAAACTACAACAGCAAAAATTGAAAATTAAAATTAAAAACATTTTTGCACTCATATCTTCTCCTCTTGCAGTTTGACAGTCGTCAAGGTGAGTGTCGCTCGCAGAGGAAACATATCTGAATGAGAAGTCACTTTGGGTTGACTGGTTGCGATGACGCACAGGGAGGGAGTGATGCTGAAGGGTGGGGGG
>OMLP01003544.1:2303-15007 GCA_900302685.1 Spondyliosoma cantharus | reverse complement strand
ACGGCACATGTTACCTGAGCACACAACACCAGCATCTTCATTGTGGTCACAGTCGTGTTCTCCCAAACCTCTGTGTGGGCAGTCAACAAGGGATTTCTCTTGACCAGAACAGTCAACATCGTCCAACCAAACCTGATCCCGACCTCTGCCGAAGAAGGCATTTAACTTGACTGAGAGAGCATTCCCACAGTTCATCTCGCGGCACACGACAGCTGCCTCCTGCATGCCCCATCTGTCATCACAAATTGTTCCCCACTGTCCATCGTGGAAGAGTTCCACTCGGCCATTGCATCGATTAGTCCCATTCATCAGTCGAATTGGTTTACTGTCTATCAGGTGGACAAGAAAAAGCACAGCGTCATCCACAACAGCAGACAGTCTAACCATGTACAGTTCACTACAAAATTACAGATGTAGTTTTTGACTCACTGGCACAGAAAATCGTAGCATCAACACAGCTATCCTGGAATTCTTGAAACTTGCACTCTGAGATCGAGCTCTCATTTCCAAAACAGGAGGTCTTGATTCCAACCATGTCATGTGCCTCTCCAAAATGTAGAACTTCAGTCTGATCGACAGAGGTGCCACAGTTAAGCTCTTGGCACACCACGTCAGCTTCTGCCTTGCCCCAGTCACTGCTGCATATTCGTTTCCAACGGCCCTCATGGTAGACTTCCAATCTGCCATTACACCGATTGCTTCCGTTGACCACCCTCACATGTTCTGCAAATCATATAGGTAGAAATTTAATTAAATCGAAGTAGTCTTTGGTGTTACCTAATTCCTTAAAGTGGAAGGGAATGAGTCCAAGCCAAGAACCAAAATGTCTGACTTATTTACATATGACCACGTGTTTCAGTGCCTTTAAATCTTTGTACGATATGGTAGCAATGTGGGAAGCGCATAAACAATTTTGGAGCTTGACCCACACTATGGACTAAAAATCAGGAAACGTCTTCCTCTGCTGATTCCAATTTATTTAATCTGGTACACGAACATTACGGGAATGCAATATAAAGCACACCATGATGTAGAATGAAGGTGACATGAGGTGAAGGCATGGGCACTGCACAATGACCTTTTTAATGCAAATATAGACACAGTCAAAAGGGTAATCTGGTATCTGTTTATCCCCAAATCAACCTTCTGGCCTTTGCCCTTTACACATGTAGCAGCCAATCACATGCTAAACTTGCTTTTGTGCCTCTGCCGCAAAAGCATTTCAAGCACAGTTCACAATCAACCATAACACAACCTATTTTCTTCAAATTTGAGATGCAATAATATCCTCGGTTCCTAAAATAAATGCTGTGTTAGCTGCTTTTCTCCACAGCTGTATTTCTCAATCTCTTGATAGTTCCTATATCTGGTCTTGATATAATTTGAGGAAGGTACTTGCCATGCCGGATGTTAATTTGGATTCTGGAATTCACAAACTTGTCTTCTTATGATACATTTTGATTTGACCTATTAACCTAAAAGGCTGAAGTATTTTTATTTTCTTATTGATTAAAGTAAGTATCAAATAGCTCCGTATTACAATTGCAATTGAACGTTTGATTATGAAGTAAATATTGACTGCACAATGAATGGATTTAGAATAATGAAACCAACTACGTCAACACTGGTTCCCCATAAACCTCGTTATCACTACACTGTTCACTGTTTTGTCTGCTACTAGGCACGCTGTCAGCTGGGAAAAGTAAGGTTCTATAGGGATACATTTCCATTGTAGACTAAATGACTGAACAAACTCTTCTTGTATCCTGTTTTGTTGTTATTTGTGGCTTTGAGCAACAGAAATGACCCAGTTGTCATAACAACAGTGGTACCAGCAATAATAGGCAGATTTTGTTGACAGACGTTCAATCTTCTCAACTTTTAGCAAGAGGGCAAACAAGGAAGTTTCCAAAAGTGTCCAACTACTCCCGTAACAAACATACGAAGGTTGACATTTAATGAAGTGTTTTAAATGGGTCAAGTACAGCAAACATAAGCTGAGATAAGAGATTGAATTCAGCCTTACCCGAACAGACAACTCCAGCATCTTCACCATGGCCACAGTTATTTTGCCCAAATGGTCTGTGTTGACACTTGAGGAGAGACGACTCATGACCAGCACACTGCACATCATCCAGCCAGATTTCTTCTTTTCCTTCACCAAAAAAAGCACTTTTCTTGGCCTCAAGAACTGTCCCGCAGTCTAACTCTCTGCACACCACCTCAGCGTTGGCAGTGCTCCACTGATCGTCACACACTGTTCCCCAACTGTCAGCGTGGTGGACCTCCACTCGACCCGAGCAACGTGAAGGACCGACCAGCTTGACTTTGTCACATTCTGGAATTGGGAAAAAGGAAAGCACAATAGCTGTAGGTTATGTCACCATTAACATTAACTCAAGTCCTTTTCATTGTATCATGGTGTAGAAATCAGATTATCTAAATATTATACATTTATATGTGTTTTCAGGCATGAAACATAGATTTTGCTTACTGACCTGTAAGCAGTGATAGACTCAGCAGACCTGCAGCAGGAAAAATATGGTAAAATGGTCTAATTAAGCCTGATAACCCAGAGATTTGTCATAAATATCTAAACAACCTTGTCCAATATTACAGAGCAGTCAATGCAGTCAATAAAAGCAACTCTCCATAATAAAAAACTATTTTCTTTTTACACACTGAGATTTTCACTTCTGTATCTGTGATTGCAACCAAACTCTTTTACTATGCTGTGATTATATGTTTTTATTTTTGAAGTCAAGGGAAAAATGTGAAATGTGGAAGTAAAACGCTGAAACTCACCTAATGACAAATAAACAAGATGTCGTTTTTTAGCAGGGGTGAAGATCATGTTGTGTCTTCAAAGTGGGTCAAATGCTGTCAAGGTAGAGTTAAATAGGAATAAATATTATTACTCTTCATTTTTTAAAAATAAAAATAAAATGGCGGTGTCCGTCACTAGCAGAGCAACAAGAAAAGCTTGATTTCTGGAAATCATACAGAATTTTTCAATATCAAAAATCCCCCTCTTACCTTTTAAATTCAACCAGTCTGGCCAGCTATTAAAATGACATTACAATTCAAACTAAAATAAATGATTACATCTAAAAAATCCAAAGGACACAAGTCCCACGTACAGATCTAGTGATTTTTTTTTTACAAATAAAAGGGGCCGCCAGGACTTGGACTGCAACCTGGACGTATGTTGACATTTGGATCAATCATTAAAGACTGGGGATGACAGGAGATTTCATTTTTACACAATATCTACTTACTGTTTGAAAAAGACATTATTTAGAGCAGGAAAATCCAGCCACAAGAAACATAATGCTTTAAATGGAACGATAGGACCACTGATTAGTCAACACTAAAAATAATCAGCTGCAAAAAATTAAAGGGAAATGCGGTTCAAATGGAGATTTGTTATGAGCAAACATTAAAAGTCGAAGTTGAACACTGACTCCCATTGCCAAACCGAACCATCTGTCTCCTCCCACCTGTCATCATTATTCACAGCAGTCCTTTTATGTTGAATTTGTACATATCAAAACCATTCCTTCCCCTTTCTTTGAATTTCAATGAAGTGGTCTGAACTGGGCTAAATCTCCCCATCATCACAAGATCTTTAAGAAAAACTAAACTAAACTAAAAAAGCTAAACTGAATTGCTGGCTTTAAAGGTTGGATAATACGAATTGTGCATGAGTTGCTAACTTTAATTAATTGTATTCATTTATTTTAAGAAGCAGCTGAGGGAGCCCGGGTAGGTGGCAAAGTTGGAAAAGGTCGAAGTATACAAAATGTACTATGGCTTTGTTTTTATGTTACGAGGCATATACAGCAAAGTGAATGATAAAATGCTTAATTGTTTATTTAGACCTACTGGGCTTTTGTTCAGGGGACACAGAATGACCCGTTTTCATACAATAAACCAACTCCAAATTGAAAATATTAATGCAAATTCCATCCCACATTCATTTGCACCATAAAACGGAGCTTTGGAGGACACTGAAACATTTTTGACAGTACCATTCGTATTTTAATTTTAATCCCGACGTTAAGGAATTTGTATTTTTCTGATATTAATATACATTTTGTTTTATATCATGCATCTAAAGCAAAAATGTTAAACTGGTGCAAATTAATAGATAATGCCAATTTAACACATCGATGGGGATTATCATTATTATTATGAACAAACTTAAAGATTTAAAATGTTTTATTATTATTGTTATTTTATTGTTATTATTATTATATTACAAATTATTACATTGCAAATCTTTTTTTCTTACCTTAAAATGTGTAGTTTTATGCTCATCCGAATAATAGAATAATTCTGAGGACGTCAGTCCATTTGTTCTTTCACAAATGCTTGACCTGACAGAACCACTTCTTGTCCTGCATCTTATAGTCAACATGACTCATCGGGACTTAGAATGAAAAACACTTCCCCTTGTGAAAGCCTGAGCTTGAGTACATTTTACATGTATTCATTTCCAGTAATTTTGTAGCTCTTTGATGAGTATCCCTCCATACTCACAAACATTTTTATGTCAATGAGATAAGATTTAAACCAATTAAAAATAGAACCAGAAATTCCAACCTGGTTGTGAAGTCTGTTTAAAAGAATTGAGTGGTCTACTGTATCAAAGGCTGCACTTAAATCAAGTAGTACTAAAATAAATGGTTTCGTCCTGTCCAAATTCAATCTGAGATCATTTATAATTTTTACTAGTGCAGTCTCAGTACTATGGTTTGTCCTAAAACCTGATTGGTACATTCCATAGATTTTGGGGGTGATCATAAAATCATTTAACTGATTTAAAACAAGTTTCTCTAAAATTTTGCTTAAAAATGTTAGATTGGATACTGGTCTGTAAGTATTCAGTATGGAGGGATCTAAATTGTTTCTCTTCAGAAGGGGTTTGTCTGCGGCGGTCTTAAGTGCTGTAGGAAAGACACCAATCTGAAGAGCGTAATTTACAATGTTAAGTAAATCGTCTTTAAAAGATCTATAAAATGTTTTAATAAAGGAGGTGGGAATGGGATCTAAAATGCAGGTTGTTGGTTTCAAATGCAGGTTGTTGGTTTCTACCACCTCACTTACTCACAGTTATACAGTTCATGACCTTCAATGGCAAAATTGAAAACATCCACCAGACACTGACTACTTCAAATAACTCTCGTCCTCTCTGCACTCTCTGCCCACATTTTCCATCAGGTTAGCTTCAATCTACAATCTCTGAAATAGCTGGACTCATCCTTAAATCCAAATCATCCACCTGCTAGATCCTTACTTACTTTCCTGGTGAAAAGCTGCCTGCCTGCCTTGTCCTCTCTCATAACTGACATCATTCATTCCTTACTGACTTCTGGTGTTGTTCCGTCATCACTAAAGACTGCTGCAATTACTCCAACTATCAAGAAACCTGGCGCAGACCCAAATGATTTGAACAACTTCCATCCCATCTCAAACTTGCCATTTCTCTCCAAAATACTCGAAAGAACTGTTGCAGCTCAGCTAAACACCCATCTGTCTCACTACAACCTCTTTGAACAATTTCAGTCTGGCTGAAATTGTCTGGCTTGGCTGAAATCCTATCTCACTGGTTGCACACAATTTGTTCAACTCAAGAACCTAAGATCCGGCTCCTCACCAGTCTCCCGCGGTGTTTCCCAGGGCTCTGTCCTTGGCTCCCTCCTGTTCACTATTTCCCTTCTGCCCCTTGGACACATTCTCAGGAAATTACATTTTCCATTCCACTGCTATGCTGACGATACCCAGCTCTATATTTCCAGCAAGCCTACTTCTACTCTGCCACCCACAACTCTATCCAATTGCCTACTGAAAATTAAATCATGGGCCTCACTCAACTTCCTTAAACTGAACAGCGACACAACCGAGGTCCTCCTCATTGGTACCAGATCCACCCTAGCAAAACACAACCCCTTTTCCATTTCCATAGACAATTCCACTGTCCCACCATGACCTCAGGTAAAAAGCCTGGGTGTCATCCTGGACGGCACCTAAACCTTCGAAATCCACATCAATAATGTTACCCAGTCTGCATAGTTCCATCTATGCAACATCAACCATCTCCGTCCCTCACTTACACCAACCTGCACTGCTTTTTTCGTAAACCGCCTGATTACATCCCAGCTGGACTACTATAATTCTCTCCTCCATGGTCTTCCTCGGAAATCACTCCATAAACTCCAACTGGTCCAGAATGCAGCTGCTCATATCATCACCAGAACTCCCTCTACTGAACACATCACTCCTGCCCGTATTGATTTTAAGATTCTACTCCTCACTTTCAAGATCCTTCACAACCTGGCACCATCATATCTTGCTGAACTTATCCATATCCACACTCCCTCCCGCACTCTCCGATCCTCTTCTACCATCCAGCACTTTGGCCGATCTGCCAAACTAACCACCATGGGGTCAAGAGCTTTCAGCCGATCTGCCCCCCGCCTTTGGAACTCTCTCCCACCAGACATTTGCACTTCTGACACTGTCTCTACCTTTAAATCCCACCTGAAAACACACTTATTCCGTGCGGCTTACTCTGCATCAGACTAATCATACAATCACACTCTTGCCTATTCTCTATTATTATTATGTAATTGCATCTTCATATTTATTTATTTATTCACCTTTTCATAATTAGACTAAAATGTTTCCTGATTTTTTTTATGTACTGCTGTTGTTATCTGTGGTGTCCTTGAGTGCTTTGAAAGGCGCCTTTAAATAAAATGCATTATTGTTATTATTATTATAATTTCCCATAATCATACCCACAAACTGTTTGCTTCTTTGTTTGTTTCTTTAGGATTTCAGGTAAAGGTGCAATATGTAAGAGTTTTAGTTGAAAACAGTAAAATATTTATTATAATTATCAGCAATGCAAAGTAATATAACGTCTATTTACTGTGTTGCAGAGATATCTACTGAAATTAGCATGCTAGTCAGCTAGCGCTGGCCCGTCTTGGTCTGGAGCTCCTGTGCTAGCATTGTAAACACTAGCACTGCCCTAGTGCTCCGAGCTCCCAGTCTGGACAGCTAGCTTCATGGCTAACCGAGCTACTGAGCTTACCAGCTATCTCTGAGGACAACATCGACGATCCAGGTCTTTGCAACTTGGGCACCAACAATAACACGACTTCTACTTGGAAATGTTAGTGGGGAAGAGCTGTCTGTTGCCACTTTAACTTTAATAAGTTTTCACCTCAGTACATTTTTCATGACATGTTGTTCTTTTTGCTTCTTGTGCACGAGTACATCCTGTCAGATCACATGCAAGCTGTACGAGACATTTCCTCACTGACTTGCCCATTCAGCATTTTTGAGTTGCCTGGTTAAGCCATCTGTTGCTCACACATAACAAATTTCCTTAATTTGCCTCCGGTTACAGTTGCAAGTTACACCATTTCACAAAGAAACCCACATCTTGAACTTCCCCTTTATGCTGTCGTTATTTTGACATGATTTTCGGGTCAAACTCATTTACAACGGGAGTGCAAGGGGACTCGACACAACATGAAACTTTGCTCGTAGCATCATCAGGGTCTTTACACATGAATACAAGCATTGAGAACATTGTTTGTGTACACAGAGTTTACTAAAAAGAGAGTTTTTTGATCTACTCACGTTAGCTGCTGCAAGTCTCTGTGTACACAAACAGTAAAGTGCATAATTATGCTTTTACACAAAGGTTTGACTCATATACATTCACAAATAAAGCCTAGGTTGCATTTTGGCGAGAGTTTCGCTTTAACAAGATAGAAAGGCAAAACCAAAGAAAAGACACAAAGTTAACTTAAATATTATAGTTAATAACCAGAATTTACAACAATTTGAGAACATTTTACACTACAGCAAACTTGAACACTAACATACTATAGGTCCAAACAGCCACATCATATACTGTCAACAATGGCACGGAGATGAAGAGGGAGATACATTTCCCAGACTCCCTTATGAAATTGCCCGGTTTTATCGGCACAGACTTGCTACGCTTTGTGAAACACTGTCTGTGACAAATTAATGGCCCTTCTTGTGCATTCGGCATATGTAATACATCACGTTCTTGCTTTCTCTGTGTAAGAAACATTGCGTTTGTTTTGTCCCAGTGGTATAGAGCAGGGAAATGAGATCCAATGCTAATTGTGCTGTGACAGCAGCACAGGTAGAAGCTCCAGAAGTGGTGAAAATACTACTAGACCCAGTAACCTCAGTCAAGTGCGGTCGAATGATCTGAGGATACTGAGGTTTGGACAGCAGGTTAAACACATATTGATGTCTGGGTAAATCATTACAGACACAGAGATATGCATCACTCTCTGATAGGAAATGGTATCACAACTCATCCGGGGCCTTGAAAAGCAAGCTGGTTTTTTTGTTGTTCACTTTTGCAGCGAGGATCAACCGTCATTACAGTGCCAACCGCACAACAGCCATGAACGGCATTATCATGATGTTGCCTAACATATCAGAACGCACTAAATTATACAGCAATGAAACATGAAACATGATTTCAGCTTCTTTGATAGACTCTATTTAGCCCATTTTCTTTTACACACCAGGAGTGTTTGTGCACCATGTAAAGTTGTTGAAGTTCAAAAGTATTTTAACAGTGAGGACTTTTACCAGCTGGGCTTGTAGAATAAAATACAGTTGTTTGAATCATCAGTGTACCTGTTAGTTTACTGGTGTCTGATTAGAAGAAATGGTTAGGACAATAAACATCCATTCAGTTACTCCACAGAGCATTGCTAAATGTATATTAAAGATAAACTCTAACCACTAAGAAATTATCAGATTTAAGATTTAAATGCATTTCACAGGCACAGCAAAGGCCTTGCTGTGTCGGAATATTCTGACATTTCTCCCTCTTCTCCCATTCTAACATCCCATCTACCTCCAGATCTGCCATTCCTCACCTCTCCACCAGCTGCCACCGCAGAGCCTCCCTCTCCCGTGCATCGAATGTCTCCACCTGGCTGCCAGATCAGCTACTCACCATTGAGTCAGTCCACAGTTCGTCTGGTGACCCAGATGTTTTACAGCCTTTTGCTCTTCTGCTGACCCCACAGTCTGTGGGTGACGTCTGCTTGCTTATCAATCACAAAGGCTGGTCCAAGTAAAAAATAAAAATAACCTGCTGAGTTGACTTGTGTTATCACATCCCTACATGATACCTCATTTATTTGCAGTGTTTGCGATTTGAGTTGTGTCCATCAAAAGACAAAATTACAATCGCTTCGTAAGGGCTCCAGCTTGATCCTCTGAAGACAAAGGTGGACATTTTAAAATCTCCCTCTGTTATTTGACAACAGCTGTCAAAAAGGCAAAGAAAAACAGGTATACATAAATCGAATCGCTCCCGGAAGCGACCATTCTCTGTGGTAGTATTACTAGAACAATAAAAACTGAATCCAGATGCAAGTTATTTTTGAATATTGTATATATTGTTATATCATTGCTTTAAACATTTTAACCATAGAACTACTGTTTTCTTGTAGTTTTCTGTGAAATATCAAATATCACAGAATTTCTGTGTCATGAATTGTATCAAACAGGGTGTTAATCTATGAGTCCTACCCCTTAACGTAAGCTTCCTCCTTGTGTCAAATACAAATGCAGAAAAGTGTCATCAGTGTGATTCTCAACACAAAACAGTCACAGGCAGAGGAGTGCAGCATAAGTACATTTAGTCAGTTTGTGGCCTGAAACAGGCTTGTTGGTATCCATTTCACAAAAAATGAAAATCACAAAAAAAGTCATCACATTTGAAAACAAATGAGGATACAACTCTGCGAAACAGGAATGTCTTCAATGTGGACAGTGACAGAGATACACAGAGTATGATGTCCCCGACGTGATTTTATAAAAGTGAAAATGACATGTCCTTTCACATGATGGCACAACATTCAGGGAGGAATGGCGAGCGAGGGCGTATCTGTTTGTGTGTGTCCTTCATGTGTGAACATAAAGGAGGCGGTCAACCACCCACCCATGATAATTTAATAAGGATGCTGTGTGTTGGTGTTAGTGAGAGAGAGAGAGAACATAGGATAGAGACTGGAGGACCAAGAGTTGACCAGGACTCGTCAATCTATCAACGCACAGAACGAGGTCTCCTCACACTTCGTCATGTGTTTGCTTACATTTGGAAATATGTAGAGAGAAGGGGAGTCGCAGCAGGGGAAGCTCACTGAACCTCACAGTGGCTCTTCAGAAACCTATGAGACTATGTTCACGTTTTATACAGTCTATGGCAGGATTACAGTAGGGCTGAGAGACAGACGTGCACATTGTTGACTTCAGTCTTTTTATTGGATTTGTAGAAATTAAGAAATATGCATCAAATAACGCCAACCTTGTCCTTCAATCAAATTAGTTTGGCAGTGGTACGGTACAAGAACAAAGGTTGTTTTACTTGATCGCGGTGACTACAAACTTAGCACTAATGCTAGCAATGATATGACGTATATTCTTTATGCATATGTTTTAGGATACTTAGCATTTGGTCTCTTCTGCTTTGTGATAAGCTGGAGTGTCGCCCTCACCTCTGAGAAAGCAATCCTCACTCCCACACATGCACACACAAACACACGCACCGCCGGACGTGATGGCTATAGGCCTCGGGTTGTTTCAGGTTGCGCTAAGTGCCGTCTCTCAGGTCCCCTCACTTGACGCCGCCTTCATCAACGTCTGCAGATTGAGACGGATACACACATGCACACTAAGGCGTGCACACACACACACACGGTGTAGGTGTGTGTGTTCAGGTGACTGCGTTGTAGGTCGACCTAATGCGAATTATGCAGAAGCTGCTACATTGTCTTCTAGCTTGCACAGCATTTATGCTACTGACAGTGTTTTGTCACAATGTGTTAAAGATAATACAGGAAACACAAAAGCGTCTGTTATAGAGTTCATCCAATTCTGCGAGAATCAGACCACTTCTTGGATGTGATGGTGGATTGTTGATGCCTCAAGTCAGGAGAGGTCGTACAGGGTGGAATCCACTGGGTCGGATGTCTGGCAACACGGTGGCATAAGAGCAGAAGGGACGGACACAGGAACAGGAGGTGATGCAGGGTTTTGTCCTTGTATTTGAAGGGTCCCTGGATGTCACATACCAGCAGTTGGACTCTAAGGCTACGACTCAGAATCCTAGAGATTAACAGAAAAAGGGGATAGAGATTGATTAAGTATCGTCTGTCTGAAGCACATTATACAGTATGCTACACAGACGGACTTCTCTGCTGAACATTCCAGATTCAATCCATCTGCAACGCCCTGCTGGTTTATTCGTAATCAGATCTCTTTTAACTCAGTTATCCAATCAACGTCTCAGAGAGGGACAGCAAAAGGATGGACCGGGGGGGGCAAATTAAATAACTACTCTTCTGCGATAAATGGAAATTTGATGCTTGACAATTGGATCATCTGCTGGTCACTGTGATTTCTGCTTTCAGCCAAAAGAGACCGACGTTACACCAGTTCTAAGCTGGAGACGTGAGATGCTCTACTGAGTGATGCATTCATTTTCCTGATCAAATTAACCCCCGAACAGTGGTTAATGTAAGAATGATGATTATCTCGACTTTCTATGAGGATCTTCGGGAAACACAGCAGCAGCGCACGCAGATTGAGGGGATGATCCGGCTGCACATAAGAAGACTTCTCTTTTTTTTCCTCCACCACAAAAAGCTGATGTGCATGAAATACCAATAAGTTGCAAAGTAAATGTTTCAGCTTGCAGAAACTAGAGGTGCTGATCCAGCACTGTGGAGACACGTTGCCGTGTTTAGTGTTTGAGGAAGTCGGGACTGACAGCAAACCTCGTTGGCTGTATGATTTATACCACAGGGACGGCAGTTTGTTTATGTATCTCAGAATCTAAATGCATGTGTTAGTGTTCATAGACTCCCTCTTACTTTCACTGACGGCTGGGAGCTGAGCCCGAGGAATGTAAACACAGTGTTGTTCTCCTTTGACTGGAAGAAGTCTTCATAGTCCTGAGGGAGGAGGACAAGAAAAAAAATGAGGATGTTGAGTGTTACATAATCTCTACAAGTTTGAAAGATGGTTGTAAACATCCCTGCCAAACATTGCTGCTTTTAATATGAATCACTGTGACATTGCAGAGTAGTGTCGGATTACCTTGGCCAGCGAGAGTGGCGACGGCAGGCAGAGCAGATAATCTGCCCCATCCATGAAACTGGATTACGACTGGATTACAGAGAAGCTCGCAAAGCAGGAGGACACAAACTGGCAAGCACTAACCGATCAAACTCATTCTCCAGAATAGTTAGCTCAGCCATGTATGTACGAACCTAAGTCTCACGGCTTCCACTTTTTAAAACAAATTCTAACCCTAATCCCCTCACTCTGTACTGATTGTTTGTCTGATTCTAAAAACAACTAAAACGAAGGCATCAACACCTCTGTCTGCTCTTCCTGTAAAATGTTTACAGTGTGACTCATTCAAACTCGGTGGCATACATTCATCCAATCAAATGTAAGATGATTTAAGTCGACTAGCAACCTCTGCCCTGCCTAAAAAACAGCTATCAGCGTATTTAGCTTGAGGACATAGCTAACAGACCGATGAGTATGTTTTGTTTTCAGCTGGTAAAAGCTTATTTTGCATTTCTTAAGAATGTGCGATTTAGCGACCCCCCCCC
>OMLP01003539.1:33335-47445 GCA_900302685.1 Spondyliosoma cantharus | reverse complement strand
GAGTACAGTCGTACTCTTTGTTTCAGTGTTCCCCAAAACTCTGTGAAACTTTAAAAACAAAACAATCTCACCAGGAATATCAATGTGGCAAAATGACAGCAGTCAGATGGGCTACTAGGTTCGTGAACGGGCATATAGTTTACGAATTTAAATCCAATCAATGCCTAAATCCAAAGCTAAAGGTGTGCACTATTTGATGACGTATAACTGTGCTGCGTTTTTCAGCCCTGCAAAATTTTTGCACTGTGGTCTGCTATGCGCCCTGCCTCGTGCTGAGCAACGGGCAAATCTCTCATCATCTGAAGACAGCTTCTGTCAGCAACCCTTTCCAAAATAGTAGAGTTGAATTCAGGAAAAAAGTATTTTAACACAGTACACAATAAAACAAAATGGAAAAGGCTGTTTGAACACTAATGGCCACCATCACACACTTCAGGAAAACTCCATGTATGAAAGTTTGCGAGCAGCTATAATGGCTTCTGCTCTCAATTTCTGTGCAGTCTCCACTGGTCTATGAACATGCACACAGGCACGGGCGCGCGCACACGCACACACACACACACACACACACACACACACACACACACGATGAACACAAACTCATCACGAGGAAACAAAAGGGCCTACAGTGATTTTCTCTGAACAAAACAAGCCAGTTAAGAAGTGGACTGCCGTAAGAAAAGAGGGTATAGCTCGGGGCCAAGAAGAGTGCCATAACGGCAAACAAAAGAGTAACAATAACAACAACCACTGCCCCTGAGAGCCTTCTTCTACCCTACCTGCATTATTCATGTGCCCAATATAGTGAAAATAAATATTTATATGGGCTATATTGAAAGATTTAACAATGAAATAATGTGCTGCTGCTTCAAAAAAGGCTCCTGAGCCTCTCAGATATTCACAGGACTTTTAGGAGTTCAGTGTTTGATGGAGATGGAGAGCCTTGAGTATAACAACATGCAGATTTAGAGATATCCCGTTGTGTCTGTGATTGTGTTTTGAATCCAGGAACGGATGACCTTTTTTTGGATGGATGGATTTAAGGTATGGATTTGATTACTGTGCGTTTTGTATTTACAGGTGCCAACAAACGATCTTTGGTGTACTGTTTCACAAAAAGAGAACCTAGATAATATTAGGGAGTATCCGGATTTGGAGTCTTCGGTGCATTCTTTCCCATCCCCGATTGCTGCGATCTCTGATCCGCTCTCGTTTCGAATCAACACTGCAAATCAAGGCTGTCAGCTGTGTACTGGATGAAGTTAATCTTTCTAATTGAATGAACATGTTGACTTGACCATAGTCATTAAAACCCCCTCCACACTATATCTCTGTTTAGGCTTTTATAGACTTTTATAGACTTCAACATCCCGCTGCTGTGTGCGCAGAAAACATTCCGGCTGCACGGCCAAGCTGCGACTGGCAGCTCGGGGTAATGAATTCTATTAAATCATTCCCCCTCTCTTATTACCACATTAAAAGGGGCCAAAATCTGGAGCAAAGTACACAGAAAGGAGGAAAAACAAACCACTCAGCTGAGAATGGATCGGTCCCCCTTTCTTTTTTATTTCTGTTGAACTAGAAACAGGCTGCTCTTTTATTGGCTGTCAGCTCCCACCCCACTGCAGCAGGCAAACAGAGACATGAAAAGAAGTAAAGGCTAGAAAGGGGACATTTCTGTATTGAGAAGTTAGAGAGGCTCATCCGGACGTCCTGGGTGAAGCATGAGAAAGAGAGACGAGGGAGAGACGGGATGAGAGAGAGAGAGGCACGGAGAGTGTGTGATAAGTGTGGGGTTTTTCAAATACCATTTCAATGGGAGGGTTTTTGTTGCCTAAGTATGCACATGTACGGGGAGTTTTCTTTAAGTATGAGGACGTGTGTGTGAGGTAATCTATATTGTGTGTGTGTGTTTACAGATGAGTGTCAGGAGGCAGCACTCAGAACACTGTACAGACCCGCCATCGTCAGTTTTTTTTTTATCCAAATGCTGCCAGAAAAGTTGAAGTGATGGCCTGTCTCTGCAGAACATTTCCCAGATTAGATAGGAAAGACGTTTAAATGCGTCACTATTAATGTGTCTGGACATAAGTATGTGCTGCACAACACTCTTCTGGCTGCAGGTTTTGTGCGTGCATGAGTTGTGATTTAGTGTCTTGAGTTTCACACAGTTTTCAGGAGGCGAGTAAGTGGGTGGCCAGCGCCAGAAACTTGACATGCTTTAGCACGCTGAAGATTTTTTATTGTTTGACAAGAAAATGCTGTTCATCCATGTTTTTTTTTTTTCTTTTCTCTTTTTCTTGAGTTTCTGTGCAATTAACTCAAGCTTCCCTCTCTCTCTCAGCACTTTCCCAAGAACTGCTCTGTACTTCTGAGTCAGCTGTCAGCCCAAACGTGACATTTCCCCATATGTTGCTGCTTGTACAGATGCTTTAATTTGGTCTGACTGGCTTTGTCGATTTTTTAACAGTGACATTGCATATCTCCAGAAACAGGGGGAGAACTGTGCAGTACAGTGGATGATGCATTTATGTCTACATGGGTGGTTTGCCAGCCGTATCTAACAGGAAAGAGAATACTACATGTTTCATAAAGGTACATGTAGGGATGGGAGGATGTTTTTCGCAGATCGGGATGAAAACACTCAGGATAAATTCATCTTTGACTTTCCATTATTGGGATAATTAAATATCCTCACATCTAAACTGATTTCCGGATTTAATTTGAATTGCCACAAAGGCGAGCCTATATCTTTCCAGTCTTTCAAAAATCATAAGCTTGTCACCCTGGCTGACCCATTGTATCCCAAAGTTAACAATGACAGGGCGGTGAGGTGCCCACCATTTATTAATCCTGTATTTATGCAGGGGGAACTAACTAAGTTTAAAATATCCTTATTTAAGGTTGGTTGAATCTTTACCACGAAAAGTGTGTAGACTTAAATAAGTCATGTAGAAAGAAGACAGAAAGAAACATTTGTTTCATAAAACAATTATAAGGTAAAGTGATTCCAGTGTATTTTAGAGATTTAAGCATATTTGATGATTATCAGGATAAAAATCATGAATCGCAATTATTTTGGCCAGGATAATTGTGACACGCAATTTTCGCATCGTCCCATTCCTACTGCAATGTTTGCTGCATGTAATGATCGCATATATAGTAGATGTCAAGCAGGAGTACAGCTGGGTATTGAAAATCCATGACTTTTGAGATTTGGCACCAACAACTGTTAACATATCTCAATACGCCAAACTCCTAATATTTTAAACAATAGTAAAAAAAAATTGTGCTGCAAAAACAGTAGTGGATAAAACATTAAATGAGAGAGGTTAAAATCAGGAAAATATAAACAATAAAGATATTATATGGATGCACAAAAGTACAGACTAGCTGTCAAATTAGTTACACTGTCGTGTGGAAGTCAACATTAGGAAACAGTATTGTTTTACATCAGCTTACAGTAAGTCCTCCATCTTTCCCTCCTCTTGTTTCAAAATGGCTGCCAGAGGAGAGCGCATGCAGGTGGGTCACCTCTGCGCTGATTCGATGTGTGGCTTAAAGCCTTGATTGCTCAAAGGGGATGAAATGCCTTTCCTGATTGTCTTCACTCCTTGTTTTTCATAAGGGTTGGATGATATTGAGCTACAGTTCAGCTCAGAATCTCTTCATTGATCTCTTTATTTTTTTTTTTCAGCGAGACTCAGCTTCGATCCACCCATTAGCTGTAAAATATGTCTTCTGTCTCAGTTATATTGTACCTTGATCCTGGCTTTCGATATTACTTGAAGACATATGGCAGACCTGTGTGTGCTTAGCTCTACAGACGGCTGTAGTAAAGTCATTCGCTTTGGTTGCAGAGATTGAGTAATCAAGCTTACAAAGCAGCCGTGAAGAATGAGACAACAAAGGCAGTCCCTGTTCTATTCAATTATCTTTCACCCCCGTCTTGTCTCTGTGTATTCCCCAAAACGTTTGTGATATCCTCCATCTCCCTTGCTCTCTGCTCTAAAGCCACAATCTCTCTCACGTTCACAGCCTCTCTTTCATTCTCGCTCCATCTCTCTCTCACACACAATAGATCTCCTCAGCCCGGGTCCTGTTTGATGTTGGAGTCGGAGCGGTGCAGCCCCCTCTCCCTTTCTGTCGCTCTCTTTATTCCCCTTAAAAATTCACCCCAAATTATTTATCTATTTCAGTCCGGCCGAGGTTCACTCATCGCCCGCCTGTCTAAGCTTGTCCCCTCCGTGCCCTTTTTTCTTGACAACGGGAGCCGGCTCTGGTCCGTCACCACCTCCCACTCAGCCCCGGCCCGTGTGATTGACATGGACCGCTCTAACTTCCCATACGGTCCCCAAATCCCTCCTCTCCGGTGCCGCCTGCATCCTCTATGCCTCCTTCCCTTCCCACCTTCGCCGTCTTTCCCAGTCCTTGCCAATTAGTAACAGTTAACCATCATCTGCAGAAGAATGATAGGATATTGACATTTTTTCAAGAGTTTTTTATTTCATATTTATAGTTATACGATAGACTCTTTAACCATTAGGAGAAAAAGAAAAAAAAAAACACTGTTTGCATCAAACATTCCTCCTTTCTTATCAACTAAACGTCATAACCTCCTCTCCTCCAGACACAGATACTTCATACAGTATGTGTTGTAATCCAGAAAGAAATCCTCAATTGAACAAAGGCAGCTTAATCTTACACCAAGACTTAAAATAAGCTTAATTGTTCTGGATCTCAAGACAAAAATCTCAGTGCTCAGTGCAATAATACTTGAGGATGAGGCTGATGAAATTTTTCATTTGTTGTTCATGTCCTATATCCTATGAAAAGACAAAGCCACAATGACTTCTTCAGCCTTTTAGTAGCTAAAACATTCTTCCTAAAGATATAAAAGTTAAAGATCGGGTCATTAATTATATATATTACTAATATATACAACACTGATCATTTTCTGAAATCACTGGGCACTGAAGTTTTTAGCAAACAATACATTTACAAGAGTAAATAGTGTCTTTTTGGGACCCTTTTCAGCTGCGGATGTGATAATACACAGTTTGTATGTTAGTGAGTTTATCTGGCAACAGGATATGTGGAATTAATCTCTATAAACAGATCTGTAGAATCTGTCGACAATGGACAAGATGTTGCTATCGAAAGCCTTCTGGTTTCCTTTTGTTGTCTGAGTAACATTGACCGATCATGTTTGAGTGGGCTTTGGTAGCGTGAAGGCAAACAGACCTTGCAGAGTGCAAAAGAGGTGGAAAGCATTGGCTGAAATACAGTCTCAGAACCAATTTGCTATTGCGTGACGGCGGCTTATCATTCTATTACCCTTTTGAAAGTCATCTCCATTGTTGTGCAGATATCTGTTCAGCCTAAATGTTGTTTCCAACTTCTAATTTCATGTCTCAAATTGCTAATCAGACTGTTAACAATGACTGCGTTTCAGTGTGTTATGTTTTTTTAACTCCTGTATTACTTTTATCCATTCTAGGATGGCCTTAATCTTCCCAAGAAACAGCTAATGGGGCGCTATTTGCTTCAGCAGTTACGTGTGTTGTTAGAACAGGCAGCAGCCAATAGCATGAAATGTACATTACGCCCCACCTCCTAACCGCCTATGCTGACTCTCCTGAGTTAACACACCCAGATGGGGCAGAGCAGCACTGCCTCCGCGAATATGGAGGCCGATTTGATTAAGGGAATACAGTACAGAGGTGGCTTTCATGCTACGTTTGACTCCTGGCGACTCAGTGCTGGGTCATTTGTTAAGTTGTGTTCTTGTACAAGTTATAAATTGTGTTTTTGTTCAGTAATCCATGAGGTCTGGTCTGGCTCAATACACTTCTCTGGTGACGTTCTTCTTTTTATACATCCATGGCAGCGCCATGAAATAAAGAAATCATTTAATGAACAACTGATTAATACATGCCTATGTGCGCAGGATGATTCATCAACGTTTTTAATGTTTTTTAAACAAGCGCTCATCATGTAGGTTACGTCCTCAGTACACTGAGGCAGCTCCCCTCCCACGTGTGGGCGTGGCTCCAGCAACTCTAACTGACACGCCCCCAGCGTTTCACAGCAGAGAGAAGAGCTTGTTTTTCCATGATTTTGAGACCAAATTTTAGATACTTAGCAATTTTTTTAATCTTTCAAATTTGGCTCAGTGGTCAATGACACATGTTTCTGTGGTGTGACAAAGTCAACACACAAATATATTGCTGCTTTACACGGACTTTAATAGACTTCATAGGAACTTTAAACACGAGGTAAAGGATCTGC
Source organism: Spondyliosoma cantharus (assembly GCA_900302685.1). Lineage (NCBI taxonomy): Eukaryota > Metazoa > Chordata > Actinopteri > Spariformes > Sparidae > Spondyliosoma > Spondyliosoma cantharus. Next base: position 41,154 of record OMLP01003539.1, on the reverse strand, counting down.
CAATGACAGCTAGTTGTGGAGGAAGAGGAAGTCCGTTATCTGTTAGCAGGATATCCACTGGCTAAACCAGAAGCCAGTGACATTGACCCCCAGAGGCCTGGTTGAATGATAGGTAATGCGTTCTGAGACTGATGTGGAATTGACTCTGATCAAACTACAATTCTAACACTGAACATATTACACGGATGGGAAGAAAATGGAGATCTAGAGGATTAAGGTATTTTAGGCGTTGGTTACACAGACTAATACTTGTTGTTAGGATCCATTTGTTGTCAGTTGTTAGGGTTAGGGTTAACCCTTGTTAACAAGAAAAAACTAAAGAATTTCACCAAACTTGCTTCATAATACAATAGTTCAAAAGAAAACTGTTGAAACCAAAGACGAACACCCACCATACTTCTGTGTCTCGAAGCTCAGTGTTTTAGTGCTCGTCAGCTGCGACATACTGAAATCGTTTCTTCTCCTTCCCAACCCGTGGGTTGATCCCTTGGCCTGTTGGCTACACTGTGAGTGATGTGTTTACGGTTAGGACTCTGGCCCAATGCACTACAGCACACAGATATTAATTCCACTGATGGCTTTATCTGCTTTGGGACTCCATGTGTGCACTGTGTGTGTGCGCATGCACATGGGTGTGTCTCTCATGTGTCTCAGTTTGTGAGTGTGTGTGCACATCTATTTGCGAGCACTTTACTGCGGTTCATGTTGCCATCTGTCTTCTAGCGCACAGCCTACAATACACACTACTTGTCTCCATCAAATATCTATCTCATGCCGATTGTCCACCTGCGCTCCGCATATATAATGTGCATTTGTATGCGGCCTGAGATCGTTCCTAATGGCCAGCCATTCCACGTAGATCGGCAGTGACAAGCGTAATCTATCTGTATGGCAGCAGCTCCCACAGTGCACCGCACCCCATATACAGTCCATAGGCTCCTCAATAGTAGAGGCTGCAACACCAGTGCAGCAGAGCCAAAATGTTTTTATTTAATGTTTCTTCCGTGATAGGCTTCTAATGACAGCACTCTGACCTCTGATATAAACTAGCCAGGACAGATGTGGAAAAACATGCAGAAATATTGAATTTGAGATGGAGTGCTGAGGGTAAATAAAGGCAGAGGATTGGTTGATATCATTCCATCACCGAGGAAGTGAACGCCTGCAGTCATCACCGAAGGAGAATCCCATTTTCCCATGTCCCGACAGATTGCTGATTGAGTTATTTGGCCATAGAAGATGGCACCACTTATTATATAAAATGTTTGAGTGCTCCCCCCCCCCCTCCATTCCCTCAGCAGCGTTACATACACTGTCTGTTTTTGCTGCCTTATAGGAATCCGTGTCCCATGGCTAAATGTTTCATGTAGTTTCAGATGACAGTGCCCATGCAGCACCTCCTGGTTTTGAACCGTTTTCAGTGTGTATCGTCTTACTCATAATGCAAAGAATATGTGGCGACGAAAACAGCCCTTCAATTGTTTTGTCTGGGGAAGAAAGAAAACAAGAAAACACAAAAAACGATGAAGGAACACGCCGCCAAGCCGCCACCGCCCAACTACACACCACTCCCAGCAAAGCTATCTGATGACACTGGGGAGCCGTAGTGTTTCTTATTCATGTCGGAGAGTCAGATTAGAAGAGACAGCTGCTTTCCTCCTCAACATTTTTGATATAGAGAAGTCGTAAAGGTCACAGATTCTCCTCCGCGCTGGTTGTCATCTCTGTGATTATTATTCTGCGTCCTCTGTTCCTGCGGATGACTCTCTCAACACTCATGGACACATACACACCCTCACAAACACACTTTGAAAATAATCTCACAGGTTGAGTCAAACCTCAGTGGACAGAAATGCAGGGCCCCAGATTTTTTGGCTATCTGACTATTTCAGCAGATGTCTATATCAAAGTTGTTGTTGTATAAACAGCATGTGAATATCCATGGTTTCACAGTGTAGTCTAGTGTTAAAGTTCACTGGACAGCAATTTTAAATCTTAAACTCTTAAACAACTTTGTCAATTGTCAATTTAAAATATTTATTTGTATATTTATATATTTATAAGACTTTAAAAATATATCCTCCCTTAGTATAAACCTGTTGTTACAACAACTGATTGAACTCATTATGCAGGACAATGGGCAGGTAGACCACTGTCAGAACTTATAAGCATTCGGGCCGAGATCACTTCATAGGGAACATGGGATAATGTCACGCTCAAAGTCACTTAAAATGTCATACATCTGACTAATTGTTACCTTTTCATTGTATCATAGGGCTATTTCAAGGTATGCTAATGATAGCATTTAGCCCCTTCCTAGCTAACATTACTGTTTGATTGCATCCCGTGCATTTCACTTGAAGGATTATAGTGTCCAAGACATGTACTGAGAGTTGAGAATTAATTTACCTCGTATCATGTAGCACTATCAAACAAGTGACTGCTGACAGTTGCTGTTGTCTAATGAAAGCTAACATGTAAAACCACTCTGAAGATTGTTTGAAATCTATCTCTTTCTCTATTCCTCTCCTTTTTACTGTTTTTAAAGTTTATAGATTAATTGACTTAGTTAGACATCATGTATTGTTCCTGCTAATCATATAGATCACTGTTTTTAAATGGATGCTGTGACTGACTGTTACTTTCAATAAAAGCAGCGTAGTTCTCCTCAGCAAACCTCCTCCCACTTACCTGGTGTCGGCACCAATAGTTATTCTTCACCACTGGTATGAACCAGTTAAGTGAATGCAATGAAGGAAAAAACTGCAGGGAGTGAACCAGATGTTTCAGATATTAGGTTGGAAAAGATTTCCTTTATCATCCGGGCAAGTACACTTATTTCTGGGCAGCCACCCAAAATTGCCCAAAGTAAGATTGAAACTTTTCAGCAAATTGGTGGTGATTAATTCACAGACTAAGACAAGGTGTTCTTAAAATGCCCTTTTTTGTCTTGCAAATGTCCACATCAAAGATATCATTTTACACCTTTGGCTGAACTGCTCAAGCTGCGCAACTGTCCTCACATAGTCTTGTTCTTCATGGGACAAGCTGCTACCTTTGCAACACACTGCACATTCAATACATAACCATTTGTTTTTTTTAATATGACATCCGTATCTTAACAGTTGAACAAGGGACATATTTGCCATTCATCCTGCCTATTGTAATAAAAAGGAGCCCGTTCTTAAATAAAGAACGACCATAAACGATACGATATTATGACTCGTATTTACATTTGTTGTTCAGTGCCAGTCTCCAGTGATTATTACAGCTGAAAATGGAGGAAGTGAGGAGTATAAAGAGTGAAAAGTCTGCAAGAAGGAAAAGGAAAGTCGGTCTAAACGAGCACAGGACTTTCTGAAATTGATGCGAGCTAACAGCTAACTAGTGGTGGAAGAAGTACTTAGATCCTTTACTTGAGTGAAAATAGAAATACCATGGCCTGAAAATATGCCATTATAAGAAAAATATTAGAGTTTAAAGTTCCTGTTGGTAAAATGGTAAAATTTGGGATTGTGGGTCGGGTCAGCCGCCATAGGAAAGCATCAGTATTTGAGGTGTTGGGAAATATCAAATATCAAATATCTTCCACTGCAGCTAACGTTAGCCGTTCCCATTACAAAGCATCATGGGTATTGGCTGACCTCAGAAAGTGAGTTGACTGACTTGCTGAGTTTGAATTTTCCACAATCAACCGGCTTGTTTGCTGGGTCCAAAAAGTGTGAACGAACCTGACGTGTGAACCGCTGACTGTGGAGACTCTCTCAGTTCTGTTTCGCTTGAGGAGAGTTGAGTTTGTCATGCACATTTGATAGACTTAATTGAGGGGGACAAATGATTTACAGAATATGAAATTATTGGGGGTGACGTATTTTCTTTCAGCCCAGAGAATAATTCCTTCTCTGCCACTCAGTTTTTTTCTTTTTTAGTTCGCTCTGTTGTGTTATTTCTGGCTACAAAAGCCACGTTCTTATTTCTGTTGCCAGCATCTGAAAATGTTTAACTAAAACTCAATCTGCTGGACATATGCACACAACCATTCCACATAAACATGCACACAAATTGGCACGTACATGCAAGAACACACACAAACTTGCAGTGCTTGCACATTTGGTCACACACACACACGCACACACACACAACAGCGGCCCGATTCAAATCAGCAGATTGCTGAACAGAAACCTGTCACTTGTGAGGAACCTCACAGTTAAGGCGGGACGATAGACAGACAGGCACACAGATGACAGTGTGTGTTTGTTTCCCAGTATTTCGACAAGCCGTACAGCTGTCACTGCCAAGTTAGAACAAAAGATTTTAAAACCCCAAAAATGAACTGTCGGTAAACAACAGTGACGGATGGAGTTTTAGAGGATGGATTGAATGCGTTCTTTTGTTTAGAGTTGGGGATGGTGAAGACAAACACTGTTATTCATAATAGATTGTCATTCAAACGGCCACATTAAGTCCTCAAGTGGCCAGAATTAAGATTCTTCACACACTATATCGATTGCAGGACACTGATTGACATGTAACCTGCACTCATTTCAGTCTGAATTTTTTTAACAACCCAGCCTGTCTGTGATGGTTAATAATGACATGAGATGTCCATCACCGTGCTAAAATGACGGCGGTTACGTATCATATTGAAATGTCACGTCACACAAGTGTTTCATTTTCATGTCGGGAGGTGGGGGATGGCGACAAGGATGCCAAGCCAGGGACCTCTGTTCGAGTCTGTATCATTTTTTAAGAGATATACCTTGGGACATCTCCAGCCGTGTTCCTGCCGACCAAAACAGGTATATTCTGCTTGAGACCAGAATTTCATTTGAAAAGAAGTGAGAGAATAAATCTTACAAGCTTATCTCTCTTTAGCCCTGCTTTGTAATTTAAACTGATCAGACAAGTGCCGTTTACATCTTGGCAGCTCTAACCAACCTCATTGAATCATAAAGGCTTTTTACTTTAGCTTTTATGGAAAGAAAAAAGGTATTGACATGGACTGCAAAAGTTCTCAAGCTTTTTAGTGAGAGCTTTACCTGGCAGGTTCCAGGCACAGCTGCACTCTTCTTGCAACAAGCTCCTTCTGGAGCTCCAGCTGGGGGTTAAAGCTGCAATTGATAATAAATGTAATTATTCAACATTTATTTGTAACTATTTTTTTTTTTAAATTGCAACATTTGGTACGCTGTAGTCAATAGCTACTATGAAAATGGTGCAGCTAGAAGCTGACAGGTGCCTCACAACAAAGCCAATCAACTCTTCTATGTGAAAAATCAGCACAAACTGTCTGATAGCATTGTAGTAGACCATTAAAATCCAGACACCCTTACAGATTGAATAGTGAATATATTGAATGAGGAACCATTGAAGGTATTTTGTATTTTTTTTATTTTCCTTTCATTTAAAGTCGACTGACCTCAGCCATGTTTTTCCCACATGTTTCCACTTCTCTAAATGAAGACCAAACCTGTTTGATAGTTTTGGAACGGAGGCCGTGTGATCCCCACAGCTCTCATCTATTCGGGTCGTGAGCTTGAAAGAAATTTAAAAGAAAAGAAAGACAAGCTCTAAAGCAGTCTTTTGAGATCAAACTTCTTTTTTGTGACTTTTTACATCAATGCACTCGGCTGAATGGATGTGGGCTGCTGTGGGCTAAAGTCTGAAAAAACTTGAACTACTCCATATTCAACTTTTTCAGATATTCATTCAACATTCATGTCATCAGATTTAATACCGGTTGGAATGAAAAAATCAGACATATTCAAACACAGTTTCAGACAATTAGGACTTCACCAGACTGATTTTTTTTTTGCCTCTAGTGTGTTATATTGAGGACCCAAATGTGAAACACCAAGAGGAGGCAGGATACAGAACAAAAGGCGAGCTCTGTTAACAAGAACACAACAAAACCAAGAAGTGCAAAAAAGTACAAACTTAGAAGAACAAAGTACAACTCAGTAAAAACATGAGGGAGAAAAAAACTGGGAACATACCATGGAGTAACATAGGAAGACACTGGAACGGGCTCAGGTGGAACACAAGTGGATGACGCAGGCGGAACACAGGACGAATTGACACTGACAATGAGGGAGCACACAGACTATATACACACAAGGGCTGATATTACACCAGAGACACAGGTGGACACAGAAAAAAGGTAGAGAAACGTAACAACGGGAGCAAATGAAAAGCAAAACAAGACACATGAGGGTAAACCACAGACGCAAAACCAGAATCATGTTTGTGATGTCACTACTTCCACCATTTGAAAGACCTATCATTTGTTTTCGACTACATTTTCTATAAAGATTCCTTTTACTCATTACTTTGAGGCATAGCTTTGAGGTCTGTGGATAGATCTTATTTTCGTTTCAAAAGAAGCAATAGGCAATACGATGTGTTCTTCAGGACAGGAGAAAAATCTACTCCTCCTACACCTTCTGGTTAAACTTTTGCTGCATTTTCTTAACAATTCAAATTGAACTTGGTGGTTTTAATGATGGCAGATAAAGACCATGATTCCTCCCATGACCACATCTGTAGTAAATATTTGAGTTGAAAAGTATTAATTCATTTTAAAGGTTTGCTCTGTTTACTGTGCACAAACGTCATCATTGCTAACAAAAAATTGCCGTCCAACCTGTGAAAGCATGTTAGCTATGTATACATTTGTTTAAAGATGTAAATTATAGAATGTGGCCAGAATTCAAAAGGTTGCTCCAAAATCATAGGCGGCAGTACATCACCAAAGCAACCGACAACTGCTGCTCTTTGCTAGCTATCCTTGGCTCTGGCTCATTATCGTTAGTTAATTAGCTCATGGTTCAGTTAGCTGTGGAGCCAGTGGCCCCACAGTTTGTCTGGACCGGGAACCTTGGATCAGGAGGAGGCGCCATCAGGGGCGACTGGGCCGAGCTCAACTGGATTTGGCACCGATATTGAAAAGAAAATGTACTTTTGATTGAACAACTTTCACTTGTATGAGTGACCAGGAGTATCTGCAGTACACCACCATACACACACCGTCAGATCCACCACTGGTCACTAATGAAACACCGTACAGTTACTGTTGAATATGGCCTTCAAACACGCACCTGGCTTTAATAACCTAAAGAAGTGTATTTTGCGTGCGTGTGTTTGTGGGAATTCAAAGTACGCCTGCTGCTCTCTGCTCGACCACATCACTGTCCACTGCCAAACTGCCTGTTTGAGTTATGCGAGCGCTGCCTCCTGTTTCACTCAATTTGTAAAAATCTCATGCAGAGCTACGCTACATTAATTTTTGTGACCGTCAGAAATAATTTGATATTAAAATAGGCCCACAAATTAGGCTGGAAGACTCCATTGGTTAAACTGTGTATTAGTGTTTTCCCCTTCTTTGAATTCGGATCCTGGTTAATTTGATTTTCCGACACTCTGTCTCTCCCCCTCCCCACACCTCCACCACATAAGAAAGCTTAATCTCCCTAAAGTCTTCCCATATGCCCCTGTTTACTTTCCAAATCCATCTTTCCCCCCTTGATATGGTTGGCATAGATTGAGTCTAGGGCTTTATTTGCTCAATTTAGCAATCTGCATGTGACATTTAAGAAATGCACATAGGGACTTTGTTTCAGTATGGTGAAGTGGAGCGCGGATAAAGTGGAAAAAGACAATAACACATGCCGTTTTTTATTTATAGCCGTGGCTCTACATAGTGAGATTTATCTTTGATAGCTCCACGCTGTATCATCTAGATGCACAGGTGCCACGGACCAGAGTGTGTGTGTGTGTGTGTGTGTGTGTGTGTGTAGTCAAAGCAGATAGAACCCGGAGC
>OMLP01003539.1:6412-30022 GCA_900302685.1 Spondyliosoma cantharus | reverse complement strand
CAGGAAAGAAGAAGGTGATGAGTGCCACGGAGACGGAGATAACAGAGACAACAGAATAAACCGGAGCTGAGGGGCACAGGGACAGGGATTTGTTTGAAACCAGAGCACTTTTTTATCGAGAGCCAAGTTATTTTAAACCTAAAGAGGGTATCTTGAGAGAACTCCTCAATCTACAAGGAAGATTTCTACGGTGAGGAAAGTCTTCTGTTCAGGACCAAATGTTGCCTTTCGACTAAAGGATCTAATTTGTTGGGACACTTTGCAATTTGTTGAACATACAAAAGGGAATTTAACCGTGTGATCAGCTCTTTCGTCTTTGCTTTTTTTCTCCATGGGAGTTATTTTGGGAAAAAAACTGTCATTTGAATACTACATTACTTGTTGCTGTAGACAGCGAGCACGCTAACAGGGGAGATTATTTTAGCATTATTTAACACAAATCAACAGTCCGCGTGTCTTTGTTCTGATGTTTTACTTCTTAGATTAATCAGAAATCCTAGTCGGTTTCCTCTTCTGTATCACTCCCCAATTTTAATTCTGATATTATCATGTATTAAATTCTCCAGCTACTCTACAATTATGTCAATTATTCTTTTCTGGGGTCTAATATGATACAATGTGTTCCTAAAACCATCTTGAAAATGTTGTTGAGGTGTTGTCACATTTTTTTGTGAGAATTACTTGAAAATAGGAAAATAAGAGAGTAAATAAAGAATAATAAGAGAATAAAAGAGTTTTTGTAAAGTGGCAACTCGGAGTCCTAAAGATCATCTGTCAGTCGAGCAGAATATGCAGTGATGTGACCTAATAGATGACAGGCAGTAGTGGAAGAAGTAATCAAAGCCTTAACTTAAGCAAAAGTACCAATAACACACTGTGGAAAGTTAAAGCCCTGCATTCAAAAGCACACACAAGTTCAAATATGGAAGTATGTACTGAAATTATCAAAGTAAAAGTATTCATTGTTTAGTAAAATAGTCCCTCTCACTGTTATTAATATATATGTGCTATTATTTGATTAATATTACTGCTGATTTACCTTACATTTTATTGCTTTGCTGCAAAGAATGTGTTTAAGATTGAACTTATACACTACTTTATAGACTGTTGGGTGGATTAATTAACAGCAATGCATCATATTCTAAAAGATCATCATCCACTGTCCTGTGAGCACCGCATATAAATTAAAAAGTGACAAGTCAACTCTCATGAGCCCAGAAAAACTTTGAACTCCTCATTTACAAGGCTGTCAGGTGGCCTATAAAACAGGAGGCTATATGACAAATTGCAGAAAGATGAGACACAGAATAGCAATAGAGTCTAGAAAAGGTACACGTCAAAGTATGATCACCAAAACCATAGCAAGCATTAACACAAGACCCCATTTAACATTAAAAAACACACATCCTTGTTTTTGTGATATAAACAAGGATTAAATCTCATGATTAAAAATATGAATAATGTAGCAGTTATAGTTAAAATGACTAAGAAATTAGGAAAAAACAATTAGCCTTTTGTGCTCCCAGAGTTGTGAATGTAAAAAACACTTACGATTAAAATACATTAATTTCAGCGCCACAAAATAAATTAAAAGCTTGTGTCCATACAAGGATCAGTAGATCAAATTCAATGACTATTTCTCGATCGACCTTGTGACTGAAAAACAGCCTGTTTCCCGCTCACCCAAGAGGGTTTTTAAATAGTTTATTACAGAAATAGGAGAATTTTGTCATCATCATTGTTTATCACAAAAATTCAAAATCAACACATACATGGTTTTTACGTGGTTTTCACTGGACAAGAAGAGTATGGAAAGTAGTAATCTGAAAGCAACAAATAATTAATAAGAATTAATAAATAATAAGAAGTGCCTCTGAGATGTTGTGATGTACAAAGTACATGGCCAACAGCAGTTTTAAACAGGTAAAGGCATTGTGTAATTTGAACATATTCTATTATCACATTGATAATAGTGGCGCTTAACCAGAAAAGCAGAAGTAAACTAAACCAAAACACAAAAATCAAAAGACAGGATGGAGTAGGCTGAACACACCTACTGTACAGTGCAAACTCACATCAAGTCAAAGCTTGGAGATCACAGGCTAACCTGATTAAGACAAACTAAACTAAAAACAAAACCTGAATGTGTCTCGTGTCAGTTGTGGTGTGCTTCTCCTGATGTTTGCTCATCATCACAAACCATTTTCCGCCTCCATCTCTCTCTCGGCCTCACAGCTCTATTGCCCCACTGCCACAATCTCTCACCTCGCCTCTAGACCTGTATCATAAATCTTTTCCATCCCCCCGACACCGCCACCTCCACCGCCCATTTTACCTCCCCTACCGCTCACCGCCAGAAAAAGTCCTATTAACCCCTTGCTAGGCTCTATATTGTTGCTGAATAATTGAAGGTGCCTCCCAACACGGTAAAAAAGGCACCTAAATAATGAATAAGATAGGGCGTCTTTTAAAGGTGGAAGAGCCCGATGAATTATTCAGCGGGCAAATCTGTAGTAAAAGACACCTGTTGCATAGAGAGAGATCTCCCACCGTAGCACTGCCGTTTATTGATGCGTGCCCACAACAGTGGAGACTTTCACTTTTTCTGCTCGGAGAGAATAAAGTGCTTAATGTTGTTGGTGATCTGAAAATCAGATTAGTATCTACTGTGTGATACATCACTAACTTTGAAAGAAGCATTGCATTGGCTCCTCTACACATTCAAGCTTTTTTCCCATAGGGAGAATCTATTACTACATTATTATTTAATTAGATTTTATAATCTCAGGAGATTATGGTTTATTCAGGGTTAACAACAGTGTGAATTTAACCTCAGAATGGATATTAAAAATTCCACACTAAGGTGTGACAAGAAAATCAGGATAAATCATGAAATTAGTTTAAAATATATATCTTTTGTTTAATTGTTTTAATTTGCATTTTGATGCTGTTTGGATGTCCATCTGTGTCTGTACCTCTGTAAATAACCCCCTCTAAATTGTGTTCCTTGATCAGGGTTTTGGTTTTGTTGATACAAAGTTCAGTGGAAGATGTGGTCTGAGACTATTATCTTGAATTTTGTTCTTGTATTGGTATTGTGCACACTGCCACGAGCAAAATCCCAGAGCGGTCTGATCTACATTAACTCTTCGGTATAACTGCTCTCTTCAAAGGCTGCTCAGTTCCTCAGGAAGAAACTTTAAATTGGCAAAGTTCCCCATACAGTATATTTGAAATGTATTTGCTACAGACCTTTCAAACCTAAAAAGCACTGCCACCAAGTAAATTTAATTGGTGTAAATGATTCTTTGATTGTTGCTATTTCGCTTTAAGCATCAACATTGGAAAGGCAGCTATATTTACTACATACCAGAAATACAGGAATGCCGTAAAAAATCGCAACCCATAGAACACATTTTATGAAAACATGGAATATTTGCCAGTTACAGTCTTACAATGTATTGACATTTATGTTATTGACTGATTGATTGATTGAATCCTTTATTTATTCAAGGAAGTTCAATTGAATGAGTGTGCAAGTTACAAGTTCTAAATGAGATTAAACTGGTAAGCCAGACAGGTTAAACACGCAACAAGGCCTTGTAGATAAAAATCATGCAGTGCTGTTCCCTCCTTACAGATAAAGATGGCCATCCGACTTAGTCATAAAGAGCACAGTGATGATTTCTAAACCCATCAGCTGTAATAAAACGGAGTGCAGAATGATACACTGCATATTTACATACCAGAAAAACAGGAATGCCTTAACATCGCAGCCCAGAACATATTTTATGAAAACATGAAATATTTGCTGAACATTTATCCAGTTACAGTCTTACACAGTATTGACATTTGTGTCATTATGACAGTCTTGACAATCCAATCAGCAGCATAAATGTGAGCAATGTGAGCATCAAGACTGTTACTGCAACACCATGAATAACTTGCATCTTTACATTTGTTCTTTTCACAACATGTTATTTATGCTCTGCTTTGGTTTAGGCACAAAAACCACTTGGTATAGGTTGGGAAACAATCAGGTTTTTGGCTTAAAATACCTTTCTTGGTCCCCACAAGCATGGCTGTAGATGGCACAACATCCCGTAAAAAATATCTGATATGGCTGGAGACTGTCCTGAGGGCTTCTTAAAGATATCCATTTGTGTTACTTAACTCTAATGTCAACGCGGTCCCTCGTCAAAAGCATTCAGTGGTGTAAAAAATAAATGTTGAAACGCAGACTTGAACTGTGGTCACTGGCTTGGTACATAGCCTATGACAGGTACGAATAAGAACATATCATGCTGACATGTTGCTAGCATTATATGCCGGTGACTGGGCTGCACGGAAACCTGCAGTAATTTTTGTCCTTTTGGGAAAGTGGGATCCAGTTAACAGTGGCATCATCTTTAAAGTTGATGTGGTGTTATTGTTTGCAAGCAGTTACTTACTGACACATCCAGCAGCCACGGAACAACATTAATATTCATTTCATTCAGTTGTCCTTTCGGTCAACTAATGAATGTAAGACTCGTATTCAGTCTCTCCTTGTTCTGTGTTAACTAGCCGGTCGCTAACCTTGTCTGATGCTGCACATGTGATTTGCAGCAGCAGTACATTTTTCTTTGAGAACAGCTGCCAGCTGTGGCAGAATGCAACGTTGTGAGAGATGAGAAAAACAAAACAGTAACGTTGCAGGCATCTAAACAGTGAGCTGTGACTAATAACTCTCTGACTGGATAGGTTCATCATAACGGGAAGCCATTGATATATTGTCACTTGATACTTATATATATCATAAGCATATAAATCATAGAAACTTTGAGTAATTTTCAACTGCAAGAAAGCAAGAAAACCCCAAACTTCAGTAAGTCTGTGAAACTAAAGCCCTAAACCAGGGTGAGGGCTGAAAATGGCTGTCACTAATACATTGTTGCTATCCATGAAAGTTGACAAAGGTGATAACATTTGCAGTGGAGAGGACAGATGAGAAAATAAATGTTTGGGGCAGCTTTGTCGTTGTATCCCCCGTGGCGCAGCAGAGAGCAGATCTCTGTCTGGGGTCACAGCCACCGCTGAGAGCACACCTGGCAGCACAGATACAGTCATTTCTCCACTAGAGAGTGGAGGTGAGTGTGTGTTTGTGTGTGTGTGTTGGGCTGGAGGGAGAGATAGTGACAGGGAAACAGAAGAAGTTAGGTGTGTGTCAGTGTTTGAAGAAGGTGAGAGAAAAGGCAAAAGGCTGGAGGAGATTGTGTACGCGTGTGCATGCGTGTGCGTCTGTTTGCTGAATATTTAAATGTAAGACAAGCTGAGGCTCAGAAATGGATTGTAATATATGTAACACAGAGGGTGACAGTAAAGGAGAAACTGTGAAACAGGGACACGTCACTTCGCTAGTGACTACAACACTGCTGCTTTGTGCATTTTCAGACAATCTTTTTCCTTTAATTGGGTATTTGCTGTTGAGACAGGATGTTGTGACAGGACATGACAGAATGATGGAGCAGTTTCAACGTTTTGAGGAAACTATTACAAGCCTTTTATAAGTGTTGACAAGTGTTGGGAAAATACACATCTTGACTTTCTTTCCAAACGCTGGATGAGAAGGTTGATTCCTCTCTCATGTTTATGCTAAGCTAAGCCAATTGCCTCCCCCCTCTAGCTCTATACTTACGGTGTATTCCCTTTATATTGGACGTCGTGACTGGGACTGACGCCATACCGGAGTTGACTGCGCACCGCGATAACAAGCCAGAAGATCAGTTCTACCCAGGCATCATTAGCAGTTGATAACAAAGCATTAGATGATATTTCATCAAGCAACATGTCTAAACCGAAGCACCAATACGCAGTCATTTCACAGCTGTTGACAAACACAGCAGGAATCTTCAGAGGGCGCTCCAGGTCGACGACCGGGAACTTGAACATTCTGGTGGAAATTCTAAATTATGGACACGAGTGGTTTTGACCTTTTCATCTCACTCTCAACAAGAGAGTAAGGATACAAATTTCAAAAAATCTCCAACTGTTCCTTTAATATGAAATTCTTCTTTTTATAGTCACAAGCATCAGCAGTTTTCACGTCCTTTCTCCCCCCCCCACACACACTCTTCTGGTGGATCTAAATCAGGAAGCACTTAACCACAGTTGTCGGACCCACAGTTGACATCAACGGGGGGCAAGTGCCTGAGGACCCGGTTCAGCACCTTGTGGCACTCCACTGTCACCAGCTCCAGCACCAGGTCAGGCGTCACAGATATCGCAGGACACTTTAATGGAAAAGGATAAATCTTTCATAAAGAGACATTCCATAAGCTCAGAGACGTCCCCCTGTTCTGTTCTGCAAATGCGAGTGACCACTGTGACAGTACAAAACAGTGGAAGAGTTACATTCACATTGGATTGATGCAGACAACTTGACATTTTATCCCATTTAGCAAGCTTCTAATTGAGTGACTAACGTTTCCCATTTAATGCTCAGGCAGAAAAATGTATCATACTTTGTTCTGTCTACACCTAAATAATGTCTCACACAAATGTCACTGGCTTCTATTAACATTTTTTTTCACAATAATGCAGATGGCGAAATTAAAAAACGTTATAACAACATTCTCCCTAATTCTCTCTGCTATGCTAATGGGTATTTTAAAGAATGGAGAAACCAGTCAAGGTTTTTCTAAGCACTGGCAAGTGTGAGACTGTCAGTTAAACTGAGGTTGGCAGGGCATGCTGATTATCTGTGTGACCTGCATTGTTACAGCCATAGCCGTTCTGAGCCTTCACACTTGTTCTCATTCATAATAAATACAGACGGAGCTGCAATATTAATAAGCCTCAGAGCCTTGGGCGCTGGGTTTATTTAAGGATTCAGATTATGAGGACAATGGAGGTGTCAGGATCTGCGTGAGTGCGTACACGGTTGTAGTTTTGTTTTTCCATTCACATTCATTTTTAATAACGTGACGGAAATGTCATAGAGTTGATCCCCTAACCACTGTGGCCCTGCTGATTGGCCTCAGGGAAGAAACAAAACACCTATCCGTTCATCCCTGATTCACAAATCTAACGAAACATTCGAGACCTCCATTGACAAAAATGGTCATGACCAGTGAAACCTTAACTTTTCTTGTTTCCATGGTAAACATTAAAAATGTTTTCCATCAATACTTCCAGATAGTTTACACAATTCTCCCCCAAAATACTTCTCCTTGGTGCTGATAAATCGTATTAGATAAGGGGCTCTGAGAGCACCGAGACAGTTTAGAGTGTGAAAAAGTGCATTAAGCATTGAAGCTGATGCAACGGAAGTGTGGAATTGAGGCAGGCCTATGACCCAATCTCATTTGAATTCAAGAGCGACTTATCTTCTAAGAGCTCTTGAGAAAAAATAATGCCGGCAAAGGGCGCAGTGTAGAAAACTCCATGAGCTTTACTAAACAGTAATCTAGAAAAAGCACAAATAATTAGCAAGGTTTTCTTATTAAATGTGTCAGACAATCAAATGGTGGTGAATATTACATCACAAATGTGGTTTTAAATTATAGACTATAATTGAAATTATTAGACTGGTTATCCCTCAAACAACCGGGCAGCAGCATCACAGCAGGTCGGCCAATTTAGCATATTCTACAATGGTGTTAACAGGTGCTTTCTCTCATCATTTCAAATGTGCATTATTTGAATAGAACAATGGATGATACTTTGTTGTAGCCTCAAACCTCAGCCTCAGCCTGATGTAATGGACCTGGATGTCATCAAAGATGCCTTCCTATCTGGACCTGGACCTATATTAATAATTATGATCTTTTCTAGCCTTTATGGCACTAGTGGCCTGTAGTCATATGTCTGCTGCAGTATCACTGACTCAACAGAGCTAACTAACAGTAGTGTAAGCTGTACAACATTTAACTTTCTGTGCTTCGTATAGGTGTAGCTTACTTTATGCTTTACTAGGGTGTAGTCATTCTAAGTCGTGTATCTTTCATTACTTTAGACTATCTTCTCCCATGACAGGGTGGCAGTATGGTATTTGCCAGTGAAGTCATTTACAGTACTCCTGCCTTAACCAAGTGCTGGATCTGTTGGCAGACTGGGGAGGGTATTCTAGATAAGCATACATAAGCAATGCTCTTAAATATTCACACAAATAAGTCACAATAGCTTTTGTTACATATTAAGGGTCCAGTATGAAGGATTTAGTGACAAGTGAATACCCTGCGTGTCATCCACCCCTATGTTGGCACTAAAAATGCAACGCGAAAGACTGTTTCTTGAGTTAGTAGTTTATTTGTTTTATTGTAGGACAATGGTGATGCAACATGGCAGACTCAGTGGAGGAGGCCAACCCTTTGTCCAAGACTTTTACTGACCCTGAATTTCTGCATACAGTTGCAACATTGGACCTGCTGCCTTTGAAGATAACCTCTACACTGGAATTTAATGACTCACTCTGTTTGAAACAAAGAAGGAAGAAACTGCCCTTTAATATTTTCCTACTCACTTTGATGGAGCTGGTCTTCAGATGTTGCACAGATTCAAACAGGCACTTCACCAAGGATGAATTTATGTTCCGACTCATATTGATGCAATCCATTTAACCAATTGTGATAGTTCAGTTACAAATGGTCAGTATTACTAGTCCCAAAGTCATATCCACTCATGGAGATTACATTAACATCATTGTCAAACTCTGTTATCAGGATTTGGAGCTATGTACCTTGCATATAACTGCACAGCAGCATTTTCCTCATTTTAAACAGATCACAGCTGGTAATTCTCAAGATGGTATGTCAAATCCAATAAATGGGGCAAACTATCAGATGCATTACTCAAGGAAATCAGAAAGAGACATTTCCATTCTGAGCTATTTTTTTCGCACTTTTCACTTACATCAAATCTGGATTTAATTCAAACTAGCCAAGGTAAGCAGCCATGCCAGGGAGCAGTATTGGTTCCAGAGATTAGTCTGGGAACAGAGCTGATGTCATGGCCTTTTCATTCAGAGAGCTCCTTTTGTTGGACTGAGGCTTACAAGGGACTTCACTGAAATGTTACAAACACTTAGCCATGGGTATTAGAGAAATGCACCCCATGTGTTACTGGTTTACCAAGGGAAAGAAGTGCATGGCTGGAATTTGTTCGTCTATTATTCTAGATTTTATACTTATGGTACTATACCATTTAATGTTGACACATCTGTAAAGATGTGCAAACTTGTTGAAATAAAATTAATAAGTATATTATCATTATCTGATGACAGTCCCTCTACATGGGTTAGACCAATGTTAACTCTGGTCATTACAATTGTTTTATGACATTGTATTTCATGGCAAGAACACTTCCATACACACAGAATCAAAATGAATTCCATATATTCTGTTTCTAACCAAATAACATTCCTTCAGTTCTAACGAGAGCAACGTTATGACAGCCAGCATAATGGAACACTCCGTTGTTTTACGGCCGGAGCCTTGCTGTTCAGGTCAATATCAGTTGTTAAGTTGCTCATGCTGCACCACCACCAGCTTTGTAGCACAGCAGCAGAAAGCTGTGCAACTATCCAGTGAGAGCAAAGGAAAGTCATAACCCACACTGTACAAGTGTGTTTGGAGGACACAACCAAAGCAAGTATGTTGTTGTTTAGACGGTTAACATGATGGACAGTATTGTTAAATTGCATCAGAATCTAGCAGAGCCTGGCTGCTGGTAACTCAGACAAAGTTAGAATGAACACAGTCCTAACAAAGCAAAAGGTTGATTAGTTGTTAGAACTGTTAAAGAGGAGGCTTTCCTCTTAAGCTGTTTCCAGAGGTGCTGTCATAACTCTAGTCTCTACAATGGTGATGCTAAGTGCGGTACTATGTCATCTATTACACCAAACTTCATTAATGAGCCAGACATAAAATATTGCAATTTGCCTTGAGAAGTTGAGACACATGATGGCATCAAACAGGCTCAAATCTGCCAAACTAAAATCGCTGCCCACAAATGCCCTCAAAAACTTCACTCCTGTTTCTCACTTTAATAAGAGGACTTAAGGGTAACGTGCACTCTTTTGGTAACGTGAAGGCCACACCATTTATCAAATAGTGGAGATGAATACCGACAAGAACATTAATGATCTTGACTTCAGAGATTGTTCATTTAAGACGTCTCAGACGTCAAGAGAGTCTTTTGCGTTTAATAGAGTGCCTTGGATTATCTTGAAACAAACAATTTCCCAGTGTTAAAGGAAACCAATTTAATGTTCACAAATTCATCTGGAGATCTAAAGCAAACTATCCAAAGAATCCCCTGAGCTTCTTCAAAGTGGATCCTTGATCCAGCGCCTCTTTCTCAAACAGATCGATGGCGGTTGAAGAGTTCATTATCCAAGACAAATCCATATGCTTCTCTGCCACATCTTCAGCCGTTCTTCTCATCCCCTCTTCGCTCTGCCTTTTAATTGGCCTTCAGTCATCAGTCATCTCGGCTGCACTTGTTCTTTTACCCACTCTGTCGTTCCAGTCTAATGACACGAAGGCTAATTTTACACCCACCAGTCGTTCCGTTTAATTACTGACTGTCCAGACTCCTCTGGCTCAATCAATAACAACCGTACCGAGATGGAGAGAAGCTTTGGGAAAAAATGTCCATGGGGCACTTGATCTGGAATAGGAAAGAAGATTTTTCATGTCACTAGACAAGGAAAGTTAATTGGTCATCGGGGGAGATATGTGCCACTGCATCATCAACACCACACATAAGCAAAGCCCACTGCATTTGTGACTTTGATAAACAATGTTGAATGGCTTTGACCTGAGGCTCATTTCAGCTGGTTTGGACCAAGAAATATAATAATATGTTTTAGTTGTAGCATGTTTCATGTTCAAACTACAGAACTTTAGGAGGAAACATGATGTTACACAGACTGATAGCAAACTCATTCGTTAGACTGTTCTGGTGACTGTCATCCTGCATTATCATCTCGGCTCCACAGGGGAAAATCAAATTTTGTTGACATGAAGTCATGCAGCACGTCACTGCTGCTTATGTGCGCGTTTTTATTCTCTGGTGGCTACAAAGAACTCACTTTAAGATAATGGATTATGAGAATAACTAGTCTGGAGAGTCTGAGTCTGGAAGTGGACCTCATATCTCATTAATAATAACTGATAAGTAGCAGGTGGAAAAGAAGGGTCTAATGGGAATATTTCCTGCTCAAATTGCATCGCAAATAAACCGCAGCAGAGTTCAACAGGACCCGCTGGGCAGGTGGGCAGGATGATTATTCAAAATAAGATTTAGCAAACTGAGATTGAGAGTGGCAGGTATGATTAAAAACTATACTGTAAAAGGTGGATGGAAGTATGGCGAGTCTTGGTAGTCGTCAGTTTATTACACGCTGAGTGACAAATGTGATTGATTTGGTGTTTTAATGCAAGACTCCCTCTACTCCAGTTAATCTCAGCAGTAAACAGAACAGATGAATGACATCTGACACTGGATTCATGAATCAGCGCTTAAGTAGCCATCGTGATTCATTAGAATCAAAACAGGGTTACCCAGCAACCAAGGACACAGTGTTATAGTATAGTTTACACTACTCTGTTATGGGGCTGTTTGAAGGATTGTTGTGGGTAGAACGTAATACGAAAGTAAAAGGAACAATGTTAATTGAATGCTGTAATTACAATGTGTATATATATTTTTTAGAAATGTATTAACCAATGTGAGTAAATCTTGACCAACCTTCAGCCCTGTGTCTATCCATCCATCCATGGCCTTCTGCTTATCCAGAGTCAGGTCGCAGTGGTAGCAGGCTCAGTGGGCTATTCTAGACTTCCTTTTCCCAAGCAACGCTTTCCAGCTTCTCCTCGGGCATCCTGAGACAGTCCCAGGCCAGATCAGATATATTATCCCTCCAACGGGTTCTGGGTCTGCCCTTGGGTCTCTTCCAAGTTGGACATGCCTCCAAAGGAATGCTCCCTGGTCTTGTGTCCATGGCCTTTAATTCTGACATTCTGACATTCTGTCGCTGTGACGACAAATAAACACTGAATATCGGATTGAAATGACCTAAGCTAGATTGCTAACTTAATGCTACGTTAACCGAGCATTTCCTTCAAAGCTAACAACAAGCTTACACCACTTAGGGTGATAAAAGCACAACGCTCATTTGCTACATTTAGTGTCTGGCTGATCTGCTCCCAAAAAATGGGCTTTTGTGTTTGTTGTGATAGTTTCTGAAAACAAGATGCTTTTGTCCCCTCTAATGAACAATGAAGCAATCAGAATCCCAATCTCATATTCAATGTGCAGATGTTAACCAGGAGCGATGCCTGCCTCCTCACCAAAGGGTGAATAGAAAGATATCCGTTAAAAGTTGTTGGTCGTGTGTAAATGTCCTCTTGTTGATACAACATGTAGTGACTGCGTGCTGGATATAAATCAAACATAAAAAAAATTATAACAAATACACTTCAAATGGGATAATAAAGTAAGATTGACAGCACAGCTCTGATATTGCCAGATGTAGTGAATGTCCAATAGGCCCAGTGTTCCCCCTTTTCTGTGAACTCTATGGCCCCAATGGAAGATGACCTGCACCCTCATGTGCATCAGTGCAAGTTTCCACACACACACATCCAGTCAAGAGTGGCTGCGAGCGTGAACCGATCGGAGACAACCAATCAGCGGAGTCAGTCGAAGACGCTCGGTTAACGGGGGCCAATGGGAGATGGCATGCCAGGCGGGGCTGGGAACTGATTGTGGAACTGAGTGGCTGTGGCAGCGCTAATGGTAAGTGAGAGGTAATTAGAGAGAAAAGACTCGTGTGCAGCTCTCCATCCGGCGAACAGAGCGGGGAGCCGGCCTCCCCACCGCCTCATTTATCATCATCTGCTTAGCAGGCGGCTCGGAGTCAGGACAAACAGAACAAACCCCCTCCATCGCTCTCCTTCTCGCAGCCTCTTTCTTGTTCCTTCTTATCTTCTGCCATTTTCATCCTTTGCTACTTATCTTGTGTATGATACTTCCATCTCTCTCTCTCATTCACGGCGTATAATCGACTTTTTTTGTCCAGTCCGTATTCACTTTCATCTCCTGTCCTTGCACTATTATTCTCCTTCTCTTGCCTTTGCCACCTGTCACAGATGCACTTCCTTCATCTTTTTCTCGCAGTCCATAAAGCTGTCTTTTTACTTTTGTTTTCCACTCTATTGTTCCTTCCTCTATTTCCTACTTTTACTTTAACATCAGATTACTGTGCTCAAACCTGTTTTTTTTCTCTTTGCATCTTGTTCTATCTATTTATTCAACATTCTTCAGTTTCATTGCTTTGGTGCTTTTTCCGCTCTCCATTTCTGCATTGCAATTTTCCTCTTTTGTTTTCCATCTTTCCTGCCACCACCTCTCTGTGACCCTGGATGTTTTTCATTTTTCCTCTTTCTACTCCAATTTGTCTCTTCATTCTCTTCGCTGACAGCATTTTTCATTGGCTAGTTTTCTGATCTCTAGATCTCGTCTTCCCAGCTCTGTCATTTGTGGCGTTAAATTCCTTTAAAATGCAGGGAATGTCACGAGTAGTTGTGAGTTCAATCACCGTCATCTTGATTATCGCCACCAGCAGGACCACCTTTGCCATCATTACCTCTTTAAACTGAAAACAAACAAACAAAAAAAACAACCGAGGACTGAGATGCAGAATATAAACAGACCAGAACAAATGGGAAACAATAAACTTCGACGAGGCAAGTTGACGTCTGTAACCAAGTAGATAAATGGATCGTTTTAGGCTGTTGGCAGCATTTCCACCGCAAGGCCGATGAATATGCAACTGCTGTGATTTCACAGCAAAAATTAAACTTACATTTAAACAGACTTAAATTAGGCCATCTCCACCCTCACAGATGTAATGGATGGGGAATTTGATGTTAATTTTTTCCTCTGGATGAGTCAGCAGAAAAAGTAGCCAGTCCCTCACAGACCAGCTTAAATTCATCAGCAGCTGCACGACTCCTGTTCGGACTTGTCACTAATTAATTACTTTTCTTGTACAACTGCAGCGGCACGTCACGACCCTGGCAGGCATACAGACAACAACACAGCCAATATCGATAATTGGCTGCAACAGGTGACAGAGAAAAATGGAGCGAGACAAAGAGGGAAAAAAATAAAAATACAGAAGTACAAGACATGGACATAACTTCAGGGTGTGACGTGCGAACAGAACTAATTTGTAGCAGAAAGTAATTTGTATCGCTCATGACTGGCGGCGGTTGTTGGAGAAACAGGGAACAGATACACTCAGGTACCCCGATTTATCACTTCACCACTCGCTTCCTGCCTGTGTCACCGGGATATCTCACAGTGCCCCTATTTGTATTCCGCGAGTAGAAAGTAGGGCTGAAATTTTAGCTTATGTGAACCGAAACTAAAGTGAAGCATACATGCATTTTTCTTGAATATATATCATGCTGCCGATCATTTTCAGCCATCTGGGATTCTTTAAAAGCAGTGTGTTTTTTTTTTCTCTGCAAAGATTCCATCATTCTATTTTCATCTACTACTACTATAGCAAAATCTGTTTACCTGGTTTAAATAAGATCATATTAACTTTCCTTCATTTAGCATCACTAAAATATTTGTTTCAAAATGATTACATTAGCTTTACAGTATTGAGTAAGGATGAGTGAGTATACCATTATAGACTGATGCAGGGATGACATACTGTAGCCCGAAAGTTAGTGTCGCCCTGGTGCCCTCGACAAAAAGCCTACAGGATTTTTCATCCGGATTTTAGATTATTGCATAAAATAAACTC
Organism: Spondyliosoma cantharus; assembly: GCA_900302685.1. Taxonomy (NCBI): domain Eukaryota; kingdom Metazoa; phylum Chordata; class Actinopteri; order Spariformes; family Sparidae; genus Spondyliosoma; species Spondyliosoma cantharus. The sequence goes on along the minus strand of OMLP01003539.1, from coordinate 15,216 downwards.
TGCGGCCTTTAGGACTCAATCCTGTAGCACATCCAATTCGTACCCAGAATGTTCAGGGCTAAATAGAAAAATGAGTGTGGGCAAAAGTGAGTTCTTAATATCAGACTGAACTTGATATGGGTGGATCAGAAGTTGCTATATTTATTATTTATTAAAAAATATCTAAAGAACAGCCTCAGAATCGAGCAACGCTTATGATCTACTTACGGAACAAGTTTTTTATAAACTTGAAAGAATAAACTTTAGTCAGCTACCCGGCGAGGAATTATGTTTATCACGACGCAGACATTGACATACTGACACGCTCAGACGAAACTCATCATAAAAAAAACATTATTTGTACTGGATGCTCATTTCAGCTAAGTACTTGCACAGCCAAAGCATTTAGTGATGTAATTTTTGGATTCACATTACATCCCTCTCAATTAGAAGCATATCCATTTAATGGTTTTATAAAAAAATAAATACCCCATGCATTTAAAATTAATAGAAAAAAGCTTTTTCTGGCTTCATCACTTTAACACAGTATGCACTAATTCTCTAAATCTGATCTTTGATTCCACCCACGTACATGGCTGTTTTCTTTGCAACACGGCCGTTCCGGTCTGAACGTTGGCTTCAGCTGACCCTCCAGACGTTCTCCCCTCATTGCCACGACAGAGAGCCGCTCTCAACATTGATTAAAGCTACAGCTAGGTGAAAGCCTATGACAGGCCACTGCCATTGCTGTCACCCTCCTCATGCAGGAGCAGGATGGGGAGATAAAAATAGTTAGACACTTAACCCTCACTGTTGATATTTCACATTGTGACAATGGGTGGCCTATCAGATTAAGATAATGTCATAGCAGATGTGTCCGTAGTGACTGTATACACACATTCACAAGTCCACTAAGGCTTACACCCGTGGGTTTCAGGATAGTGATACCAGTTTAAATTAGATGATGCCACAGAGCCAATTAACTTTAGTTTGCTTAAAAATGTAGCTACTTAAAAACAGCACTAATTACTTACTACTGTCTGTGATTTAGCAAAAGTATCCATATAGCTTATACGCTATAATTCAATGGTGGCATATCTGCAGTATTTTCCCACAGGTTCTATGTTCCCACAGTCCTACATTATATCCCCCAGTTCAATAACCTGTTGACACACATTATGTGTGGTATTATATAACCCATATTCTAACTCTAGAGCTGGGAATATAGAGATGACTACGACTACAATATTGGTTTAATTGTGCTTTTTTAGAGTATTTCCATTGTATGCTATTTTATATGTCTGCTCGGCTATATTTCTACAGGGAATTTTTTAAATATTTACTTAACAATAATAGCTACACGATACTTAAGATCTCACATTACATTTATATGATACCTCTATAAAACACAACGGATTTACAAAGATTTAACTAATGGTTCCCAAACTTTTTTGGTTCCTGACCCCTTATGAAAAATATGTTTCGGTCGAGGGCCATCATCACAGATGTCTATGAGTTGTTAGCAGTTCCACCAAAAAGACAATCCTCTAAACTACTTTGAAAGTTTCATTCAAAGAACAGTGATACAGAGGCACAGTGATACAGAATTATCAAGCATTTCATGAAAGCCACATTATGTAGAAATTGGAATTTTGTGCGATTTGGCGCCCCCCACAGTTTCTGACACCACTGTTGTACAACAAATCCCAGGTTTTTAATAATTTGTCAGACGTGATGTAGCTGCAGACTTCAAACACAACTCATTACGTCATAACAGTGTTGTGTTGAAAACTTGTATCGTGAAGTAAACATGTATGCAAAGCTGTGATCCTACCTTCTCACTGAAGCTACACAGTGCAGGAACAAGTGATAGGGGGGCGGAGTGGCTGAAACAGAGACACCTTTAACCCTCTTAGACTGTACAAACAAAATGATTTGATAAAAAAGTTGCATAATGTGGCTTTAAAATAGCAAAAATTATAGAAATAATTACAAATATGTTTATTGTTTTGTTTCCTTTTTCCTACTCCATTAATAATTTCACAACCTTGTCATCCTTTGTTGGGGTCTGACCCCTACTGTAGGTTGGGAACCACAAAATTAAACTACCCAACTATATGAATATGAAGTGGTTAAAAGTAGCTCTACAGGGTACAACAGTTAAATACTGATGACACACTGATCCATCAGTATGAACAACCTATGAAAGTCAATTATATAAACATTTCACTCTCGTTTTCTCTGCAGAATGGCAACTTTTACTTTTGATTCTGTGATGACATTTTGCTGCTTATACTGCTGTACCGATTTTTATTGCTGTAATTGTACACTTCATTAAAGGATCTGAATACTTGTTCCCTTGAGTATTTTTTCTAAACAGCGTTGCAAAGTGCTTCACAGGGAACAGAATTATGCAATTAAACCACAGCAAAAAACAAAACTAAACACATTACAGGCAATACAAATGAGCGCTAAACGCAGCTGTGCTGTAACCAGTTTGTGAGCTGGTAGAAGCAGCCCTGACTGATATAATGTCACCGCCTATTTGGTATTCTGAGCGCAAAATTGACAAGGCTTTGACAACAACCACAAAGAGTAAATTCATGAAATTGCTGCATGTCAAATTCTATTTGCCTGAGAGGACCTCTCTTGCGCACACTTATCAGCTGCCCTATCATTGCCTAATAGCTACTGTAAATTTGCTCGTATCAGATGACGGGCATTCATTTGGAAAATGACTGTCTTAATCTATATTTCATCAACTGGACTGAAGATATTAATAGTAGATATTCTTATTAGGCCTTAAACCTCATCAAGACTCCTGATGTGAAACTCATGGTTAGAGACTTAAATGATCCGAAGAAAGTATTCTGGGTGATTTATTCCATCGTGCGCCCTTTTGTCTGTATGTTGGCCCGCAAAGCACAGTAACTAAGTTCAGCTGGTGTGTACTGTTTTCATGCCTCCTCTGTCAGCATGCACTGGGACACATAAATAAAGCTATTAGGCTGTGGAAAGCTTATGAAACACACAACTGCCTCATGAGTGGAGTAAGCGCAGATGGCTCTCAGATCAAGGCCTTAAGGTACCGTAGTCCTGGCTCCAACAACGCCAGCCTGTTCCAATCTGGCTGAAAGTGATAGAGTCTTGAATGAGGAGAGTGACTTCATAGCTGAATTACAATGCTGCAGGAGATTTGCTTAATCTATGTGATGTGCTTCAGCTGAAGAACGATCCCACACTTAAGTATCAGTTAGATAAATTTTATGTCCTAGAAGAGTTTTTTAGCGAGCACCAATACAGCGCAGACTGAATTATACCCTCATAGAGCTCTGATTCAGTCAGTCAGGAGGCTTAAAGATAAATTACTCTCAAACACTGATAACAAATTTAACATCTTCAAACTAGAGGGAAAGCTGAATCCGATATGCAGCAAAATTTAGGGCACAGTAACTCTGTGATGTGTTATAGTCCGATCACTTATTTCCTGTTCTTTCCCCCTTTCCTTCACTCTGCCTGCTTATCTACAGCCACCCCTCTTTCCCATCTTGAGCACTTATCTCCTTCCCCAGTGTGCGTCATGCGTCCCTAGCCCTGTCGAAGATAGGACATTACACGGCGAGATTCTCCCATTTACTCAAGATCTCACACGCGGATGATTCCTGCAGGCGGCCATCTTAGCGCAGGAGTGTTTGGTCCCTGTGCCGGACAAGCCGTTCGATCCTATCCCAGCCGTGCGTTTACCCAGGGTGTGTTTGTGCAGCTGTGTACCACCTATCACCTATCTGTTGGGACTTACGCTGATATGGTGGCATGGTGTCTAAGTAGCATTCCAAGCAAGGAAGCAGGGGTGTCGATAACAACAACAACAAAGCAGGAGATTTGTCCGTCGATACTGTTGACAAGAAACTGAAAAAGATCGCTCCAATGCTCCTTAAAACTTCAATGAAGTTTTGAAATGAAAAACTTAACAACAAATGAAAACCTTTGGCTGACAAGAGAGGGTACTTTGAGTAAAAATGCAACAAATGCTTTAACTGATGTTATTTGAAAGAAAACAGCTGCATCTTGTGCTCATTTTCAACCAAGGACATTAACTGAGGATGCAATTATTTATACCTTGACTCAGTTAAGAAACAGCATTACTTGCCCAAAGAAATAAAGAAAAACAATCCAAGCCGACCACACGGCCGCATGGAACTTTAAAGCCAAATAATATCAAAACAATGCAGTTAAATGTGATCTTGCAGACAATGGAAAGCCTTTGTTGTAATAGCTATATGCTCTATCTGATAGTGGCCCTGCAAGGATGGAAAGGAATATATCAGGGTGGTACATGATGCGAACTCTTGCCTCCCCCACACCCATTCAGGGGAGATAAGGAAGTGATGACACTCACGGGGTAACAAAGGATAGAGAAAAGGAAATTGGAAAAGGGAGGGAGGGCATGCCGTAGAAGATCAGAATATCTTGGATGGTCCTTCTTTGAGATATTGCTGTATGGTTTTCTTCCAATGCGATAGGTAGGCTTTTAATCAGCTGCTAGCAGATTTGATAACCATTTTGTTACTGGTCCACAGCTATTTTAATAGTTACACCTTTTTTATCACTTTTATTACTGTATCTTTCCCTCAGTTTGTTTTTTCCTGTCAACACATACACGCAGATTCCTCTGATCCTCCCAGAAAAACCACAGTCTTCTTTGCCAAATATTTCCAGTGTACCAATTGAGGGGTAAATGACTTGCTCAAGGGCACTTCAATTATTTGTGTGGGCAAAAGAAAGCATGACTCACACCCTCATTCACTTTTCCAGGGCACAATTTCCTTTTGTACAATTTCCCAGCAGTTCTGCGGTTTCCAATCGAAAACCCTTCTTCTCCAACCTTTGGGTTACCATCGTCTTGTCGTGCATCGCACACATGAATGATAGTATTAAAAAAATAACGTAAAATCATGCTGTTTGCACGAGCCCACTACAGTTACAAATTGTAACAGAGTGCACCAGCATAAGAGAGAAGCTCAGAAGAAACTCTAAGACTTTCACAGTGTTGAGTAAAGCATTAGTATAATTACATCACAGCAAAGGCAAGGAAAGTGAAAAGTTTGGCACAGTCCTTAAATGAGTTTTCCAACGATGGCTCCTTTGCAAAGTTCCTTCTCTTGTTTTCTTAGTCTCTGGAGGTAATAGACCTGTCACTGCAGTAATAATGATGAATCTCCTCTGTCTGCCCAGCATAGGATGGGAAATGGCCCCAAAATATGGATGCAGGCGGTTGGTGCTGCACTGGGAACTGGGTTTAGATCAGAGTGGAGGGACCACTAAGATTCCTACTGCTGCTTGGAGTTATAAATGAAAGGGAAACATGCCACTGGAAACTCTGCCACAGTTTAATATGAGATAATATTGAGAATGCATGGGCACTGCATTGAAATTAGAGAGAATGTTGTTTAAAAAAGGATGAACCTTCAATTATGTCCTTTTCTTCAGGCTCCACTTCAAACACTTCCTCCTAGAAGGCATCACGACAGCAGTGTTTGGGTGGTACCAGTCACACCTCCTCCCTTCTCTGTCCCAACAGCACAACACTTAATTACACCTCTGCCATTTTAATAGCTTCTGGGTAATGTATTTGATAGTGCAATTATTCCTTCTTGACAACATCACAATTCATTTAGGCTTTTTATTAGAGCAGAGGAATTTGTCATCCTTGGGGAAGCGTTGGAGAGGGGGAAAAAAAAGACTTTAATAATCTGATCTCAGATCTATATGAATTGCACAGCTGCGTCTCATCCTCAACACACCGTCCAAAGCGAGCTTTTCACATGGCTTCGACTGTAAATTCATGCCTCCCCTGCCGCAGTGAGGTGTCACCGGAGTTGGTGGTTTATGTCTTGAAAAACAAACGATTGATCTTTCCGAGTCGCATTGCGTGTGTGATTTCATCAGTGGAGCAGTTAGAGAAAGAAGGCGGACAGCAAAGGTGAAAGCAAAGTGGTTCAGAACATTAAGGCAAGTGTGTGTCTAACTTCCATTACTTCACAGCTTTTGCTTCACGTATATAATTTAACACTATCCCCAAATGTCATTGACGCGCAAAGAAAGCAAACTATTTTCTGCAACCACTTATTCTTTTCAGTGTCAAATGGTTATTTCTTTATTTATGGCTTTTATTGATGGTACAAAAGATTTTGTACCTTATGTGCTAGAAATGTAGATGACAAAATGCCAAATCTATTCTTAGTGGTTTCCATCTGGTCTAAGAAAACTACTGCTGGACTAAAGAAACATGCCGTGGGTTAAAGTTAAGTCTAGAATCAGCTGTAGACTTTGAGGTAAAAACAAAATAAATACTTAAACATTTTAAGAAGTACCACTAACGACAAACATCATCATGTCAACAAGTGTTTTATGATCTGATGCTCTATTGGCAGGAAGACTTCCACAACTGTCTCAAATTAGTTTTGAGCAACTAATCTATTTTATGATGTGGCAGCGATGTGGCTGAGGTTTGGTTAGGTTTAGTCACAAAAACAACTTGGTCCGGCGTAGGGAAAGATCGTGTTTTGGGTTCGTCATCGTGGTTCCCATAATAAACACGTGGTTAGGGTAATGGAATGATGGCGGTCATGACTTAAAGAATAACGGCATTGACTATTGGTTGGAAATGGGAAATGAACAGCAGCCTCCTGTGTTGAAGTCTGATTTTTTGCCAACCCCTCCACCACCTCCCCGGGCCGACTTTTCAGCTCAGGAGCAACCTCGGACAACTCCTCTTTGGTGCCATCATAATTATTACAGCAGCTAGCGGGCTTTGTCACTTCAATGTAAACATGTCATTTTGGGTCATGTACTGAAACGACTTGTGCAGTCGTGCTTCTTGAATGGAAAGTCTTCTTTCTTTTGTCTCATATCATCTCTGTTCACTCTTTAATCATTGCCTCTTGCATTTGTATCCCCTTTTTCCTCTTCTTTCTTTCATCTTCCTGTTGTGCTGTGTAGTTCTCTCATTGCCATTCCTCGCCTCTAAACAACCAGTCAAGTAGGCATATGTATTCTGCACCACCCTCTGCCGCTGGCTGACTTCTTGCTCTGTTAAACCCTACTGTAATGTGCTGACCCGGAACAGATGCAGTTGACCTATATACAGTAAGCTGTGAGTGAGCAGCTTCCATCTGCAAGAACAATCTGGTACTTTTGGGTCCTTTGAGTTCTGCTATCTCTCCTCGCCTGCTCCTGTTGCTTTCACTACGCTTCGCACTTTGGACACTGAACTACGGTTCAACTCCCAGAATTGGCTTTCCGGCTCTCTTATGGGATGATGCTGAATAGCCTTGGGGCTCGACCTTTCTGGCAGGCAGTGAACTGTCAAGTCTGATTATGTTTTAGTGGTCCTGCGTCAGTGTGCAGCAAACTCCTCAGTGTGTTGATTGTGACATCATCTGGCAGGCACCCCAGGCCCGGGTGTCATTAGAGGTCTTCAGTGCTGACCTTTGCAGCCAAATCATCCCAATTCCTAATGAATTTGGTGCATTAAGGTCTCAGGAAGCATTTTCAAAAACAGTTGCTTACAGACAGTTGAGTCATTTCTGTTCAAACGCTTAGGGCACTTGAGTGATCATTAACCCTACCTTACACAGCTTTCTTATTTCCAGCCTCAGGTCAGTGAATAGGATAACTTGTGCCCCTTAGGCCATGGCAACAGAAGCCATTGAAATAAGGCAACTGTGTAAATGTTTGCAAAGCACTATTCTCCACAGTTCACAGATAACACACTCCCATCTGTTCCAGTGGTGAGTGAGATTGAGCTAACAAGCTAAACGCTGCCAGGCTTCAGTAGAGAAGATACGAGACACGATTAGCAGAATGCCCTTCAAGCAAACGGCTCTGAAATCCAAACGATGGGTAAATTTGGACTTGAGGCCAGATCAAAGGTGGCCACTGCTTCGCTGACTCCACGCTCGAGGCGGCTGCAGGTATGTTGGGAATTTTGCTACCCTGTATAGTGAGCACGGTGAACACTGAAGCGTGACCTGGCTTTGTGATAGGATCTCTGTGTTCTTGGTGGGTAATTGGGCTCCGGGGCTACAGACAGATGTAAAGAGAAGAGAAAAGGTGCAGCTTGTCAGAAAGCGTGGATGGCCAAAAGACAAGAGAGAAGCGTTGGACAGAGAGAAGTCATTTTGTGATAGGTTGATCTCTGAGAGAGCGTCGGGGAGAGACAGGTGAGGAAGAGCCTCAAAGCTCGACTTGGTTGTGTGTAGTAAAACTTTGTGCATCCCTCCAAGTATGTGAGCGAAAGTGAAAAAAAGTCCATTAAAGTGTGTGTCTGAATGAGAAAGAAAGACTCAGAGATTGCTTTAGTTTAAAGTCTGAAGAAGTAGTTGCTGGAGCGAAAATGAACCGATGTGTCCAGTAAGTGCAGGGCTGCTTTCTCACACTTTCAATGTATGGCATCAATATTTCAGTCAGGCCCTCTCTCAAGGGCAATCCCGATGAAATCCAACTGGTAAAATAAATATCAGAACCGCACAGACACTCACACGTACCCTCGCATACAGGGGTGTAATGATTAATCAGATCACCCAAGGTCTAACCTCAGTAACCCCAAGGCTGTGGCTACAGAGCCCCACATTAGGCATGCAGCCACATAACCTTGCACTTCAGCCATCCTCCCTCTCTTCCCACTCACCTGTCTTCCAGCAGCACCTGTTCTGCCATCCTGGGCATTAATCGCTATTCTCATCATGCATCTTTCCCTCCCGAGTCACCTCACAACCTCCCGCATGTGCTTGTGTGAATGTGTATTAATATACGTGTGCAGC
>OMLP01003529.1:19487-34132 GCA_900302685.1 Spondyliosoma cantharus | reverse complement strand
TCCCTTCACCCCCCTACCCCTCCAACATGCTCGGTGAGGGAGTCTTCATAAATAATCTTCCAGCAATCTGCCTCTCCCTCCACTCTCTTATTAATTACTTTTACGGCCAAAATCAAACATCTGTCATGCTAGAATATACAAATTAATTATGCAGCTTCTCCCCATCAAGATCCATATAACATTGTTCCTCAGAGCCTCAGTGGCTTCAGAGGTAGAGGTAGCAGAACAGGAAGTAAGACTTTTATAGCTCTTGTTTTATCTCTTAATTTCTTTTAAAACGATGTGAAACTTGCCTCGAGAGGATTAAAAGAGAATTTACTGTTGTTTCACTAAAGCTTTTTATATTCACTGTGCAGACAGATTTGAATAGATTCAGGAGATTGACTCAGAGATCTCAATATGATTATCACATTTTTAACCTTTATTTAACCCGGAAAATTCAATTGAGCATATTGTCACTTGTACAGAAACAATTTATTTTATATTTTGCTAAGTTTAAAAACACAATGGATATGTTTTACTCAATTCAGATCCACTTCTCTTTTTACATATTGTAAACTGTGTAATGTGGATTACAGACTCTCTAACCGTTTCTCCATGAGATTCATAGAGCTGCATGTGAGCATGGTTGTGTTTTGTAAGTTTCAGCTGGATTTCCTTTTCCACTGATAATTGGTTTGTGAATAGAACTACCTCTGTTCCTCCAATTTCCAAAAGAAAAGCAAAGAAGTGTAATCTCCAGGAATTGCAGTTTCTGGCAAACATCCTTATGCATGACCTTAAAGCAATAAGCATGTTTTAGATGCGCAGAATCCTAGTGGACCTTTATCTTTTGTCAATACAAATTTATGCTTGCCAGATTGACTGGCTTATGTGTCTATGCACCATTTTACATCTTAAGCTTAGGTCACACATCATGGATTTGTTCACATTGTTGATGAGCATGTGACTCATATCTCAAACAAACATGAACACAGTAGTGATGTTGAAAACAGGAAGCTTCACTATGATACATCCTTCTTTGAGGATGAAGCTCCCCTGAGAACATTCTGTTTCAATATCTCAAATATCAATCAAGTTGATTAAATCTGCCTTGAATTTAGACTCCATTCAGTTTTTTTGGCAGTCACTTTGACTAGATAACATCACCTCTGCATCACATGTCGGAGGGGAAGCCTCACATCTGGAACAGCTTTAGTAACAGTGTGAATCTAAGCCAAAACATCGTGCCTGATCATTTTTGTACAATTCTGTACTGCACATCCCTGGTTTCAGACCAAGTCTCCTGCTAAATGACTGTATGTGTGCAGAAAAAGATGATCTTCGAGGTCCATGGGCCCACTGACAGAAGACAGCTGTCTGCCCATCCTCCAGATCGGCTCTGAGGTGTCCTGGGACTCTGCCTGCTTGCAGGTCAGGACACCAGAGGGGAGGCACCATTTGGTACCAGTTACCGAGTGGCAGGGGGGCGTCGGTGCTTCCCTCCCTCCTTTCAGTCAAGGTAACGGCAGCCTCGTGAACCCGGGCAGTTCCTGGCTGGCTGGCTGGCTGGCACAAGCAGGAGCTACCCATCATGCCACAGTGGTGAAGGGCCTGGTGACCTTGAGACAGGCCGGGCTCCTCCCCCTCACTGTGCTGCAGACTGCTTATGAGAGGATGGATGGAGGCACATTTTGTACAGCTTGTGACTGTACAAAACATGTGATGCATGAGTGGAACTCACTGTGATGCGTTTCAACCTGTCTTTATTGTGAGGAGGTTGACTGAGCACACAGTAAATTGTTAGTGTGCTGGAAATGCCATTCATCAATCAGCAACACACCGTTAACAGTTGGGATGCATTCACACCGCTCCCAAGTATTGCAGTTGAATTACAGGAAACAACTCCAAAACAAGTGCTTCTGGGTTTGTGTAGACAAATTCTGAGGATTTATTTGTATGGTTACTAAGTGGTTTTCTCCGGCACTCTTTGTTAGATAAAATACTAGCGAAGGCAAATAAAAATGGTATAGTTTATGTCAGATGCCTACTCAAATTGGAGATTTAATTGCCGTTAATTTACTACTAACATGCAAAAGGACAACAGCTGGCTATGCAGGTCATGTCAGAGCAACTGTGGGAAACAGCTACAGTTGTCAGCTAATAAGCAACTGCTGCCTAACGATAACACTGAGGGGTCATGCTGCCTCAAATTAAAAAAAAAAACAACGATGTCATTGTCCATCACGATGTTTCAAGCAGCGCTGCAGTGTGTCATTTCATACAGCATGCCAGTGTTACACTACCAAAAGAGGCATGACGGTACACATCATAACATGTTTCCCCTCGTTTCCACCGTTAATCTAAACATTTATCCACAACTGCTTATTGTCATATGGATGCTGTTATAATGTAGTGTGATTGAGATCCTGACGCACCATGCACCTTGGAAAGGGACAAAGTTACATTATTTGCTCTAAATTACATAATTACATATCGCCATAAGTAAATAGCTGACACTTTCTGGCTCTTACTCGCGAGGAGGAATGCTGTTTTTCAGTTCACTGAAATCTCAGGTGGGCAGGCTGACCGTTGCAGTGATTTTTTTCAGTACACATTGGCAGAGACAGTACCCACAACAACAACAACTTTGGTGAGTTAGTTCTTTCCTCTGCATCACATCACATAATCACCTCCTTTCCACTGTGGAAGCTGCCTATAGGACAGACAGGATGACAGACACTTTTCCACATATAAATGCAGTATTTTTTTCCTCATATAAGATTCTGAAGACACAACCTGCTAACACATTACTGTTGTTTGGTTAGCAGTCCCCCCACTCATCTCTGTAACTTTCACTCAGATGGCGAGGTGGAATATGGGCACACAAATCCCGCCTTGAAAGGGCAGTAAGCAAGTAGTAAAAATGTTAAATTCTCCAGTGCAAAGGAACCACAGAAGGCTCCCTGAAGACTTAATCCCTAATTGAAATTCAGTTTGTATGACAATTGGACTCCTTCTTCACCTAACTTGTTTCATAAAGCAGCTGTCAACTATGTTAGGTCTGAAAAATGTGGGATGGGGATGCTACTGGGAGCTATGGAAATAAACTAAAGCAGTGCATCTGCCAAAAAATCATGATAGAAGAAAGATAGAAGCCTTGCCAATATGTCCAGAAATCTCAACTTCTGTACACAGAATCCTAAAATGCTTTCCGATCTGTGGAAATCCCCCTGATAAATCCCATCAGCTCTAAAGTCACCTGTATGAACACATGTATACAAGTACGTACCTGCTATTAGTTTGGTAATCTAAGCACACAAGCCTTCGGTCTTTGTCATCAAACAGAAAACAAAATTTACCAATCCAAACAATTTATGAATGTTAAGCATGGCAGCATATATTATGACAAACAACACATGCTCCATTATGCCAGCTGGTGTAATGATGTGGTAATGCCGGACTCATTAACTTCTGCACACAGTTTATGGTAGCCTTTTATGACAGAATTAATTGATTCACACATGCATTAAAACAAAAATAACTGGAATGAAAATGTAGTTGGATGCTGGCCTCTAATCTGTCATAAACACTTCTGGTGGTAAAGCAGGCTGACATTATTCATGTAAATGGCTGGTCATATACACAATAAACAACCCCAACAAGCTTGAGGTTTCACAACTAGCTCTGGATTGTACACAGAACATATATTACAGTGAAAAATCAGCATCTCTAACAACTTTTAATTACTGAAACCTTGTTTTAAAAAATACATTTATTCCCAAATTTCTTGAATCCTATAAATATATTTCTCTTCTTAACAGAAATTATTGTTATTATTGCATTTCAGCTTTGTTCGTTGTTGAACCACGCATGCTGATTAAATCTTTATTTATTATTTGTTCAAACGAGCTGTTAAATGGGAAGATTAATTTGTAATCAGACACACTTTCTAGACAGCTGGATTATACACTACTGATCATAGTCAGTGCCACAGATCTGAAAGTCTTAATAACATTAACAATTTTTCTACAAATGCTTTATTACTTTTACACTTTATTTATCGTCTAACTGAAAATAACGCTTGTAATCAGTCTTCGCCAGATTCCTAGACTGAAATAAGACACATTTAGATTCAGGACCTTGAAAAGTTTTGCATTCAATTTTCCTTCAGAGTTTTTTATTGTCTAAAACTGAACTGGGGCAATCATGGCGCAAGTCCTAACAAAAGCCTTCACTGTACACAAAGGTGTTTCAGTTGCATTAAGGTAAAAAGGTCAATGTTTTTTTGTTTTTTTTTAGCTCTTTCCTTTTTCTATGATGTCTTCATCATGGTAAGGGTTAAGTAAGATATTTTTTCTTGGAACGGCCCCTTACGGAACCTCTGAGGGAAAAAAAGGGATTTTCTATCAGCATATGTGACTGTGAAAGTCTGACATTTAATCATAGATAGAGCTTGCATCAAACAATGAGAAAGGGCTCAGGCTTCTGCCCCAGATGACTCACTACCCAGCCATTACCAACAATTTAAGCCATATGTTTAAGAATTTTCCCTGAATCTCAGATGAAATGAAGAAAGGATTTAGCGAGAAGATCATTTTCTGTGCCTCGGCTGTGTCGAGGGTCACATCAAATCGTCCAGCCTTCCATATTGAGGAAATGATTTTTATCTCCTGGGCTGGACTTAAAGTTAATTGTATACAAGCTGTGCTCTGCTTCAAACCCATAATGAATTCCTTAATCCGAATCTCATTGTTATGAGCCATGCAATTACTTACCCTGGGATAAATAATCCATCTTTTGAAGATGGACAGATACTGTATTGGTTTGAGCAAAGGATGCTTGATCAGTAGATTATGTGTAAATTGCTGTATTGTTTCACTGTCACTTGTCCAGTGTGTTTTTACAGAAGGTATTGTGTTGCTGCTGTTCTAACAGATCTTCTTGCTTTGTCTAACATGAAATAAACTCATGTCAGTTTCTTCTGACATAGTTCATTCCCAAATCAAAATGACATTTTACTGTGTTTGTGTCAATAATTCGTAACTTTGCAGAGTCAAGAACTGATAGATTGTAAAATCTAAAACTTATGAAACCACTTTGAAAATTCAAGCCAATATTGTGTAAAACAATAAAATAGAAAACAGTTCTTTCAAATACATGTCAAAGTACCACTGAATAAAGAGGCTTTTCTATGTTTTTGGGACAAATGTGGAGAGAAGCAAATGGAGAAATTATTTCTCATTTTGTTAAACCGGAGGTAAAACATTGCATGGAGACGCTTTGTCGCTGTAGCTCAGATTACAAGGAGGCTCGGCTGCCCGACTCAACAGCCGCTCAAGATTTCATGTCTGGGGCAATCCTTGTCACAGCTTTTTTCACCTCACCGACAGATGTCAGCGAAATCAGCGACAGCCGATCATGCTGATCCCCCCCATAATCATGTGCGATGATCCTGCCGTGACACGGAGCTGTGGGAAATATGTCCGTCAATACCATCGCCGCAGGCAGATGCACCAGCATACCCCTGCCCATGCCTACCACCTGCCCCCACCCATGCTTACTTCCTTCACCCTCCTCCTCCCCCCTCCTTGCTCCTTCCTCCCTCCATGAGCTGCTGCCTTTTCCCTTGAGCTCTCCATTAAGCCTATTCCCTCCTGGCTACTGTATGTTTAACTCCTTTTACATTTCTCTTTGACCCACACCTCTCCTGGAGTGACATTTCTAGTGTAACAACATGAATGACATGGAGACTTTATGAGACACAGACCTGTAATGCAAATACACTAACAGGAGGTAAAATCCGTGAGGAGAGCAACATTGCTGGTATGCTTTTGCTGTCCTTGTGTTTTTGGCCAGGTCATGCATGTCATAATGCTCACAGAGGGCCAGACAGCTGCTGTCCCTGACCAGCCCTTCCTCCCCATGGCCAGAGTTGCAGCTCTGTGAAAAAGGCCACCACACAAACACAGCCTCCCTAAAACAGAATGTGGCATATGCTCAACTAAGGAAGTGGCATCAAACATTCTTGCAGAGCTCAGCTCTATGTGGCTTCTCTCCATGAAGCCCCTGCGAGGCAAAAGGTTTCCAAACAATTTCACGTTTTCATGTTGAAACCTTGCATGAAAAAAAGAGGACAAAAAAAAAACTAGGGGAGCTTTGCATATTCACACATGCCGCGGGGGCAGCACAGTTGCTGCTGCTAGCCTCTGTGTTTCCAGCAAAACCTTGACAAAGGTCACAAACAATTTTCCAGCTCCTGTTAATAAGAGAGCTTTTTTTCTCTTCTTTTATTTTTAAAGAAAAAAACAGCACTGATGATCACTTTGCCCAGCAGCTAGCTTCATCATCTGTAGCCATTCTAACATATGCTTGCAAGATAATAAAAAAATGTGGCATTAAACATGGCAGCAGATTGAATTTTGTTCCAGGCTACATATAGCAAGTCAATCCTTCCCTCTGGAAACCTATTTAATATAAGGTAGTTAATGCCACCAGTCATGATGATGTTTCTTGCATAATATAATTTATAGTGGATAGAGGTCCATAAATGGGAGGCATTGTAAAATATTTCCATTATGTGGGGAATGTCAGTGGGTAATAAAGGCTTTATTCTACTTTTTATAGCTCTCAATCTGTTGTTGTTCCCAGCAATTTTTAAATATGTTAAAATTCAGTGAATATCTTAATGTGCGTGTGAAAAGCAGGAAATATCAGTGAGTCTTCTCCAAAGTGACTCTCGGGGCACGACTTTTTGACTGGACATAAAAAACACTGCAAGTCCAGTAAAGTGAAAGTGCGTCAGCTAGACTCCTTTTTTTTTATTACCCTGGCTTCTCTTTTTTATGCAGAAATTATACATCTTTCTTTAACAGTGCTGTAAAGGTTACACAGTCATTTAAGCAGCAGTTCAGACAGATTGATGTTTATGTCATTACAGCAGCCAATGAAATGTGCCTCTCTCCTCTCTTACTCCAACATAAAGCACAAATGAGCTTCATCCATTGATGACATTGGAGATACATTCAAGTCAAAGTTGGGGAGAGGAAGACAGTGGTTATTACCTGACAGTCTGGAGAAAGGGGTGCGCGTGTGTGTGTGTGTGTGGGGGGGGGGGGGGGGGGGCTGCTGCTGTTATAACATGAAGAACTTTACTGAGGCTGCTGGCACTTATCTCCATCATTTTTCTGGCATATTATTTTGCAACGATCTAAGATTACTGTAACTACTATCAGTAACTAGGCTTACTTCTGCGGTATTCTTGCCTTAAGCGTCTTATAATCGATGCAAACACCGGAGTTATATACTGCAGGTAATTACATCCAGCATTAGAAAGAGCCCAACCAGCACATCCACATAGGCTTTCCATTCTTCTATATTTTGGTATTGTAATGATGAAGCAAAATTGGTGATGCTCAAGGCTTTTTTAATTAACCATATTTGGCATTAAAGGTGTGGTGATCCAAGAACTTGAGCGCTATGCTGATAGACGATCTATGTTGAGGATTAGTGTTTAGTGTATATTTTACATAATGTATAATATGAGTATAATGTTTGTTTCCGTTTTTGCATTGGAAAACATGCCGACACATCTGTCAGGGCTGAGACACTCTGATCACACTTTGATCCTGTGAAATGTAGATTAGCTTGTTATGGCTTATGGGGTTGCACCTGTCCTGGCTGACAATGCCAATAAAGTCTATTCATGTGTGTATATAATTATGGTCTTTTCCACCGGCAGTGATGCATTTCACACAATATTTGAGCTTTTATGCATTGAAATCTAGCCTCACTAGAATCAGATAAGGACTGCCTGTGATTTACAAACAGCTTTGCAAGGGCTGATTAAAAGGAGACTTTGGCGATTCATATTCTTCCACAACAACTCCACTATCCTTGCTGTCGCCTCTTCCTGCTGCTCACATCACATGATCACTCCGATCACATAACGTAGATGCGGGCATACGAAATGAGAAGTACAATCCATAGTTGATACAGCAGCCCTAAAATCTGCCAGATTAGGCGTTTTGCATCATTTGGCAGATTTCTGTTGGCAAAAGCTTGGGCGGGTGGCGAGAAGTTTACCATTGTTCAGTTGTATGTACTACCAACATTGTAGCAACATAAAGCTGGTTGAAAATCTGCTTAATTCCTGTTTAATTGTTGGACTAATGTACGATGAAATCTGCTAAAAATAGGCAATTTCCTCGCTCTGACTTGTAGGGACTAATTAGTGGTAAAATGATAAAGATATGGCGACTACTTAAGTCTTTCTTCTGCATGAGCTACAACATTATTGCAGCTCTTTGTCTCCATCGCCTAAAGGAATTATTTCCGACTAGGCTCTCATTTCAGTTACCAGAGGATATAGGAAGAGTTCCGATAACATTTAGGGTTTCTTGTTATACTAATTTGCCTCTATTATGTTTTTTTTTTTTAAAAGAGGATTGTCTGTAGTATCAGTGCAAGTCTAGTTTTACAGTGACTGGGGCTAGATGGACCAAGCATTCCACTAAACCTATAAAACGGCATGTCACTGAGCCAGAACATCTCATACTGCTCATCACCATGTGCCACCATAATGTCTCTGCCTCTAAGTTTCACCTTATCTGATTGTGTAGCCAGTGATCGTAGAACACAGGCTGCGCTTGAGATTTTCGTATTATTCATCCCTGATTAATACAGACATAAACTTGTCTAGTTGAATCCCCTACTTTAGCATAATCAGCTTTCTGCAGATAGCTGGAGGCTCTTCAGGAACACCCCTCCCACACTCACTCCTTCCCTCCCATTCCCCATCCCCCACCCCTCACCCCTGACATGTGTTTGTTTATTTGTATTTGAAAAATATCATCTGCCCACAAACGTCTGTCCATCCCTCCCCAAGAAGGAATAATCCACAAGATGAAAATGTGTCTCAATATGTCTCAGTATGAGCTTAGCCTGTAAAGCGCTGCAGCTCGACCCCGAAAACTCATTCACATCGACCCCCTCCCTCCCCATCCCAAAAAAATACTCTCTAATAAATGCATGATATGAATTAATGTCACCTCGTTTTTTGGGATTTAAGGATCAGGCATCTGTAAACCACCTCTTTTAAAGTGCGTCAATATGCTCTGTGTAGTCTTTGGTGTTGTAATCTTGGGGAACAACGTGAAACCAGATCAAAGTGTAGTTGGAAGGTGACAAGCTGCAGATCTGCTCTTGTGTTTTTTGACAACAGCTTGAGAGGCGGGACAGATTGTCATTCGCTTGGTTTTGGGCAGTCAGTGCATTCTGGTGGTTGGATTTTGGACCATACAGACATGTCTGATGTACAACATTTTCTTCTGTGTATTTTGCGTTAATGCCATGTATCATTTTTCTTGGAAGTTGGAATCAGGTCATGTCTTGAAGCACATGTTTTGTTTGATATCTTCATCATTTACTGTAATGGCAAAAAGAGAAGATAACTTGCAGGAAACTGAAAAACATTTCAACAAATTAGGCCTGCATGATATGAGGAAAATCTGCGATGTGCGATAACACTGTTCAATATTGCAGTGACGATATAACTTGCAATAAATAAACAAATATTGAAGTTTGCATATTATTAACTATACAGTTAATGATGGCTAACGTTTTAATTGTTCATGTAGGTCTTTAAGGCTGTATTACAGGTGGTGATGGAGGTTGGTTGTGTTTCCTCTAGAAGTTACAACAACTTCTCGGCATGTTTTACACAGTACCTGTGTTTGTAACACGTCGTCTCTCCTGAATCCAAAATAAGTCCACATAGCAGAAGTGCTGTTTTTTTTTCACCAGAAAGTCTTCGTCAACCGCATTTTCATCGCTTTTCTCTCCTCCCTCAGCCATCATAATCTGGCAATCACCACCAAACTAATGCCGATTAATTTTGTCAGGGTAGCTAACGGCTAGCTGGGGCTTCATCTGATTGGCCCTTGTATCCAGGGCTCACGTCTGATGTTAATCAGTAAATGTTGGCATGCTCAAGGTGCATGCATGGCGCATGTTAACAAAATGATTTTTCTTATTCATCGCATGTCAGGCAGTCTTTTGCAATGTGTTTATCGCACATGAAAATTCCATTTATCGGGCAGCCCTACAACAAATGTTTTAAACAGGGGAAACTGACAGAGCCAAGTGAAAGATGATGACCTGAACTACAAAGCGATTATTCCAAATTTCTGTCCAGCAGCTAAATGAGAACAAAAACTCCTCAGTAATAAAACAAGCATGCACCAAAAGGTTGGACCTCTGTAATGGCCCCATCCGCACTAACATGTACTGTCCTGCACACATACATTAGTGTGAACTCGCAGATGCAGATTGGACACACTGTGTACTGCAGAATAAGTTGTAATTACCGATATCATCCAGCTTGAATGAAGCCAGAGAGCACACTGGAGGCCAAACCTTGCCAGTGAAAACTTCTACATCCACGCAAAAGCATGACAGCACTAAGAAAATCTTCTCTTTTTTTTTTCTTTTTAACAACAAAAGGAGTTTGCACTGAGGGCGACTATGGCTGAGCGGTCGTGCAACCTGGAGCGCTTCAGTGAGAGGAGGCGAGGGAACACAGGCAGGGAGGCAGGGACATCAACGCGATCTGCAACACTAGTCACGGCAGATGGACATATCACAAGGCCCGGCGCGAAGTTGCTATAACACATAATGTTGTTTGTGCCATGTTTCCAGTTCTCAGTGCTGGGCAAACGGCACAAAGGCCTGGATCCTGAACTGAAGCAGCTTGACTCGGTGTAATGAAATTGCCTGGATCCCAAGTGCATCCTCCTTTCTGCATCGCTGTATCGGAACAATCGCGTTGCCAGACACAATGGGAAAAGCCCGAGAGGATGTTGAAGATGCTTCTCGCAGACACCGTTTTTTGGCGAAGATTTGAAATATTATACGACTTTCTCAGTTTGTGGTGGAGGAAGTACTGGTAATACATAAGTGCATTAAAAACCGGCCGAGGCTCATGAATACAATTTAGTGAAAACTGGTCTGTTCTAGTGCCTCCCCCCATTTCTCCCATTCTCTGCTTGTATCCCTCCTCCCCCCTCCCACCTGCTCAGCATGGAGCCATGTTAAAATGATCCTCCCTATTGTCTGCTGACAGTTAAAATCCAACAAAGCGGGTTTCACTTACCACGAGATGAAAAGATTATGAGCTCAAACATCACTTTAGTTATGGGTCAATAGCTTAGGGTTTTAATCCATCGGCCCCCAAACTGCACCATCGTCATCATCATCAAGGGGATCAGAACTTTGGCACAGATGTCTTCGGTTAATCTTTAGGGTGCAGAGAAATATGCAAAAAGCATGGAATGTACACAGATTACAGAGATGTGAGAAACTTTCACTGAGTAGCATCCTGAATTGTCACTGAGTCATGTGTAAGGCAACACAAAATGTTAGTGTGAAATTAACGTGGACTTTGAGATATTATCCTCTAATCCAATGCGTGTTGTGCTATCGTTTTCTTTTTTGTTTTTTTCACTCGATTTCCTGGCTCCCATCTGTAGTGGGTTTGCAGTAAACAATTTCTAATAAGAATAAAAAGGACATAAAATTAACAATGGGAAATATATAAACAGGGCAGGGTCATAACAATGGAAGTTAAAGCAAAACAAATCTGCCAAACAAAAGGTCATTAGATAAAAGGCAAGTCCATAAAAACAATTTTTAATAGGTGGTTTAAAAGATGAAACAGATGTCTCTACAGTCAGGTGTCAGGTTTAACAGTATATTCCAAAAATCTGTCTGTCCACTCGCCACGTACAAATCAACCTTCATCACTGCATTGTCTGTACCAGCCAAACAAGAACGATTCATCATGATTGGATGCAGATAATCCAATCTAAATACCACATTGGATAGATATTACACAGAACAGATTTAAGACTTTTTAAATGACAAGCTTCTAGAGGGTCAAAAGTGACTGAAGATCACATTTTAATATTGAATATAAAGGGGGACATGGAGAAGAGAAGTGTGGAAACCACTGGGATACTTTTTCAGTACTTTCGTCAATTCTCACTTAAGCAATTTCTTTGAATTGTTCATTAATGTTTTTTGAATCAAGTCTGGTAGGGAAGCCCTGGAAACTGATCAACTAAATTACAGTATTTTGAAAACGGGGACCAAATATCAGATTTTTTTCAAATAGAACCTCAGGGGCACGGATTTCTTATCGGTTTCGTATTGTCAGCTTCATGTGATTTCAGAACAGAGTCTTGATGCAGTTGCAGTGGAGGAAGTATAAGAGTATGGGGGTGGTTGGACAGAGAAAATCTGAATATAACCAGAGCGAATGGATGTGTGAGTTTCCTTCAGCGAACTTCCTTGAAGCTCCATTTAGCATTTATAGCAGGGCATACATGCCCTCATCCTATCACCTATGACCTACAGGGCACACAACACTTTAATAGTACCTCTTGCAACACTGTAGTGGTGTGCATGAAACAGCTGCTGTGGTAAGTGTCAAGCTAATGTCAAAAAATGACTTGTCCCTTAATATCTTGAGCAGGAGAGAGATATAAGGTAAGAAAATTAAAAACGCCCAGGTGTGATTGATGTGGGACAGGAGTGAAGGTCTGGACCTCAAAGTATCTTTGACTCTGTCGTTGAGAGTGATTCTTTGCGTGCCGATTAAACTTTGAAGTATAAGGCCACATTACCTTTTCTTCCAGTGATTTATCACCCTGTTCCCTTGACTGTGTCCGAGGGCTTCAGACTCATGGGTGTGATTTATTGCTTCTGATTCATTTAAGTTCTTGAATAAACATTGTGGGAAGTTTCATTAATATCCTCAAAGGTTGAACAAAAATGATACCTGTGCTGAAAGTGAAGTTCTGCAGTACTCTGTATGTAAATAACTCAGACAGGCCAAGGGTAAATATATTTACCAGATTAGAGGGAAAATGGCTGCATTGTTCAACGGCCGTGTCAATTTGGAGGGAATTCTTTGGTTACTCTAACAATGTTTCATGTGGAGAAATCTCCCTATTTACCCATTACATGTAAAAAATATTTCAAGAAATCTCCATCATAACCGCACTTTTAGTCTTTAATCGAGTTGTAAAAATGTATCCAACATTAAAAGTCTGCCAGTGGAGATTATAAATAACTGTACATCATCTTTTTACTTACTTTTAACAAACTTGGATGACATCGAGCAGTTTACATGTCCTAATGGCCTAGCACATTTGTACATCCCTAACAGATGACAATACCTCAAACATCTGACAACAACACAGCAATAGGCTTGTCAGACTGAGCTGCCATAACAGTTCTGAAAGACCGAACTGAGACAGTAGACAGAATCAGTCTTTTATCTGCCACCTCACTGCTGTATATGTACCTGCAGTTCCCATCTGTGTCAATTTTGTAATGTGACTTTGCTGCACAAAACCTAAGTTGTTATGGGTGGCTGTCATGCAGATGTGCGCATGACGTGCTGGTTGGTCAAATTTAGGAGGCAGATTCAAAACAGAAAAACATTTTATACAAATTGTACATACAAATGTTAAAGAAACAAATGCAGTTCTCACAGTATTCCCAAAGAGCTGAGATAATCTTTGAGATCCTGCTGTCACAACATCAACATTGGAAACTGGGACTAACACCTGATATCAGATATTGGCTTAAAACCTTTTTGTCTTACTATCAAAATGCTTCCTTTTTTTTTAGACTTTTCTTGCTCTTGTTTGTTGCTTGTTTTTTTCTTTATACTTCATTAATAAAGTGATGCTCTTTCCCTGACTCCTAATAGCGCTTTGCACTGTTCCTTAGACAAACGTCAGCTGAATAACGCCTTAAATCTTCAACATAATGATAGCCTCAAACCCAGACAAAGCTAGCTTTCCACTTGACAAAAGCTATTTATATTCAGCTTGTTAAATCCATCTCAACAGTCTGACTTTGGCTGAAGTGATACATCGCATTAGCGTGGTGGAGATTTTAATTAAGGCTAAAAACAAAAGGCATTTGCTGCTGCTCACTTTGACAGCACAGCTATGAAAAGTGAAGTCTGTGTCCATATGAAGTAGCTCATCCCAGTCTGCAATTCAGCTCAGGGATACTTCTCAGACGTCATGTGGCTGGTGTGGCGCTCAGTGTGTAAAACAGCAGCCATTAGTTCCAGCATCAACATTCCTTTGTGCTGCACTGCTAGCACAGAAGGATTCTTTAATTAAATCAGCGAGGAGTGCAACAACAGTCGCCATAAGGCGTTTATTTGTCTATACGTTGTGCCTGCGGTCACGTTCGTCCAGGCACGCAGTCATGGGGTTGTGGGGCATATTTTCACATTAAGCTCAAGGAAGGAACAGCTCCTCCTCATCACAACGAATCTGAGCGCAGCTGCTTGTTTACTGTGTGATTCTTTCTGAGGGGACAACAACAGCCTTTTTTACACAGCTTGCATCTCTGGAGCTGAGCTGCTGGCTAGTGCCTGTGTGTACGGTATATGTGTGTGTAGTATTTAACTTCTGTAATGTCAGAACCCACAGTGTTTTATGTGTGATAGATACATATATATATATATATATATATATATATATATTATACATATAAATATCGACATTAATACAATGATGATGCATTAATGATAATACTTTGAATTTGATTTATATACTGTAGCACCTTTCTAAACATAGTTC
>OMLP01003529.1:3484-19467 GCA_900302685.1 Spondyliosoma cantharus | reverse complement strand
CAAGTACAAGTTTGTCGTGCATATATATATATATATATATATATATATATATATATATATATATATATATATATATATATTATACATATAAATATCGACATTAATACAATGATGATGCATTAATGATAATACTTTGAATTTGATTTATATACTGTAGCACCTTTCTAAACATAGTTCTGCAACAAAGTTGTTTTAGATATTACAGCAGTGGAACAATATAATATGTTGACATAATGTAATGAGACAAAAAAATAAATAAATAAACAAAAAAGACAAAAAATAAAATAAAATAAAATTTTGGCTTATTTTTGTGCAAACTAAACCTTTTTGTAAGTCTGCAGTTTATAAATCAACTGTTCCCCCAATCACAGGAGATGATAACATGTCTTTTCATTTATGTGTGTACTTGAGACATAAATCCACTCCATACATTTGTTATAGTAAAACCCCCTCGTCGTTACATTTACGTTGTGCATGCTTGTGGACGCACATGCCAGCACACATGCCGTTGCATCTGTGTTTATAATATGTGCATGTGCTCTCTGACAGAGTGGCAAGAGCACGGAAGGATTTCCCCAGCGTCCCAGGTGCCGGAGTGTGTGCTCACTGAAGGGTAAGGACCATCTGCCGGGGCTGGGTGAAATCAGTGCAACATGCAGGTGCTGAGGTATTTACCATAGCACGCAAGGTAAAAAACACAAAGCAGGGGGTAGGGGGGGTCACGACCCACAGAGAGCGGGGTGTTTGACCTAGAAAATTCAGACCTCATGGTCAAGTGCAGCATGAATAATTTAAAGGTCTGTCACCCATTTTTTTGTTTGACTATCACACACTTTGGTGCTTTACGTTTACAGGTAGTTATCTGTAAAAAAACATATCCCATCCATAATTCCATATAAATAAATGCAGCTGTCTGACTCTGATGCTAAAAATCAATGATGGTACTCAAAACAATCCTGCCAAGTTAATCTTTTCTTGGGAAAATAATACTACTTCCAGTAATTCAGAGATACAGCTTTATTGATACATAAACAAGTTGTATGTGAAATTTGTGAAGAACTATGAACATTAATCTGTTGCAGTACCAGCCTCCACTCTTGAAAGCTGAAAGCTTTCCACAAGATTTTAGAACCTGGCTGCAGGGATTTGCTCCCATTCAGCCACAAGAAGTCTGGCTCACAGTCGCCGTGTCAGTTTATTCCAAAGGTGTTGGATGGGGTTGAGGTCAAAGAGTCAAGTCCTTCCACACCAAATTGGGTAAAACATTTATTTACGCATCTGGCTTTGCGCAGGGGGGTACTGTCATAATACAACAGGAAAGGGATAATCACAAACTGTTGGCACAATGTTGGAAGCACACTTTTGTCTGAAATATAGTATGCCCAAGCATTAAAGCTGTCCTTCATTTAGCTGAGGGCTTAGCTCAACCTGACGACAATCAAGTTCCGTCCGGCCAAATTGTTTTAGTAAATTCTGCATTTTCTCTGCATTTATCTTGCTTTGTTGTAATACTTTGTTGTTGTTGTTGTTATACTTTTTTCTTTTCCACAAGTCCCTTTTTTTCAGTGTTCTGACCTGCACCGATTATATATCTATTATTTTATGTGCTTGTTTTCGGCCATCATTTTTATTGATTAATATCAGCTAAACCTAAACCGTATAAATCCAGCCACCAGATCGAGATCATTCATCAAATTGGAAGGCGCAGTATACATGTCGAGTCCAGCACAGAGCCACAGCACACCAACGCTATGCCATCAATATATATAACACATGCTCATAGCATAAACCAATTAATTCTGCTTCCATTATTTATGATCTGCCTCAGTCATTGAGGACACGGGGATGTTGAAATACACACAGCTTAGAGCCCTCCAGTCTGCCATACATAATTCTTTCTGATGAATTGTTGTACAGATGTTTGGATGTTCTGTCTGCAGACTGCAGTACACGCGCTGAGCAGAACCAGTTCCTCCATTGTAATCCTGCATGCAGGAAGGGCGGGTGGATAAAATTAAAGAGATATGCTTATCTAAACTATTTATTAAAGAACCATATCTGAGATATAATCCTAATATGTTATCAAGAGCCGGGGGGATTTTCGACGTACGTGCAGTGCAGAAATCCAGGTGTACTTGGTCGTAAGTCGGGGGGATTAGTGGAAAGGTTATTGTAATTTTTTAAATAACACAAAAGCAGATTTCATTATTAAAAGGCTGAACAGACCATCTGGGAGGAGGAAAGTACTTTGGCTTCATCCACTGCGCTGTGCTGTACTGTACCTCCATACACCAATTATTATTATTGTTTTTCATCAACTCAGACCACCAGGTCACTTTAAATGAAAAGCATTTACAAAAGCAAATCTGATCATGTACATGGCTTGTACGAGGACACCACAGTCTCTGTGAATAGATTAACAGACTGTACCAGTCTGAGTTATATCAGAATCACATTATTCACTGTGTACAATGGTTTTACATTAGGAGTGGGCAGCTTAACCTGTACAAAGGGTACACTGGTCCAAACACCAGAATGCAGGTTGTGCTGTACCATTTTGATTGGTTTAACCTGGATTTTATATGTCCCATCGCTTAATGCAGCAGTGGAATTCACTGTATGTTAACCACTACATCTGTTGACCTGAAAAATCAGACAGGCAATAAAAACACACCAGTGAGGGCTTCATGTCCATGGGCAAATCCTGTCAGCAGACGAGAATGAACGGTGATCAGCAACATGTTCACCACCACCTTACAAAGTCTGTCCTACATCATCCTGAAACAAATACAGATATTGTATGCTAAAAACTTGCACATGAAGAAATGGAAAGAGATACAATATGTAGAAAAAATTATTTTGTTATGCTTAAAAAATGTTTGCTTTGGAGGAGAAAAGGCATTTAGATGTAAATAATTGTGACTGTTTCATCTAAATAAGATATTGCTCATTCTCTTATTCGGTCCGTGAACATCTAATTTACAATAAATATAGGTCACAGTTCCTGTGATGAAAATAACCCAGGTTCATTGTGTAGCATGGTGCCGACTGGACCTGTGTGAAAGGGATGAGTCTGTTTATATTCTTGCTATTGCATTAGCTGACTGATGTTACACAATAATGATGGAAACCTTAATAGTGTCTCCGTTTGCTGTCTATCGATCTTTTGAAGGAAATTTATCTTCAACATTAATACTACATAGAATCTAGAATAATGGGAATTGCTCATATTGCGAAAAAGATCATCAACAAATATAAAGACATATTAAATGCAAAAGGATGTTATAAACTAGCACTTAAACAGAGTCCAATACATTTAGGCTTTGTGTGAATCTACCACGAATACACTACAAAGTAAGGAAAAAAGTCAGAATAAGGAAGTGCTGACAGATAAAGACTCACTGTGTGCTGTGCTGCTGTGCTCATATTCGTCAGCGACTCCCTTAGCAGACTCATGTGACACCAGCCACCTCGTTTTTGAACTGCGCTTGCAGCTTTCTGTGACAGGTACGCCAGTCGGCATCAACATATCCAGCCACAACAGCCGCGACTCACGGCCCCGAGGTTCATCCGTTCTGACGGATATTTTCTGTTTGTTGCCCGAGGGATTACAGGCACCAATGAAACAAAGGCACAAACATAATGTTTTGTGTTGGAGCTGCTTCTATCTCCTGTCTGCTGCAGAGAGTGCAGTAGGGAAGGTCTTTTCTGCTGTGTTGTTTTTGCGTAGCTCTTGATCAAATTGATATTCCTCCAACAGACTGGACATTTTCTACCTACAGTCTGGCTCTGTGTGGAAACATTTCCAAGCTTGTGGATGAAATCTTTAACAATTAGTGCTTGATTTTGCATTTTTATCTTCAGTCTTATAGTATTTTATGATTTGAGAATATTAAACTCAATCCACTGGTTATAGACAGTTCACTGTAATTCATGATAGTGAAAACAAGTCAATGTTCTTTTACAAAAACACTTTATGTTGCGAGTAGAGGTGCACCAAGACATTTGCAATCACATTGTGTGATTCAGAATGTAAAGAATTCAGTGAAGATGTTATGCCTATATCTGACTCTGAACCAACACCATACCAAGGTAACACTTAAGTCAGGCAAGCATGCTTTTTATACATCTACTTAGACTGCAAAACAAAAAAATATACTCTTTTCAGTGGAAAAAGATAGGATATTACTGAATAAATATTAGATATACAGAATATTATGTGTTCAGCTACTCATGCTGTTCCCAGAATTCCACAAAAACAGCTCACTAATGAGGTTTTAAATATTCACTTTTAATGGAGAAGAGTTATGAAACATCAGCAGTGAGCTGATCTGAAATTTCAAGATAAGTTCTTTATCTTAATTATTTTCACTTTGCAATGAAATAAATTCCAACTCTTCATTGTCAGGATACTTGCAGCAGAAACAAATGTGGCCCACATTAAAACTGTACATCTAAATCTTTGTTGTACTGCACCTGATATCACTGTCTTACCTTACCTTTGTCACATATTTTCTCCAAATAACCTGTGGTCCATGCTTAAAGCAGTGAAGCTTTTTCTTGATGTGTGACAAAATAATGTCGACGCAAGGTCCACATACAGCTTTCAACTGTATCCCACATGTCACGTATCACTTATTTCCGTTACATTTTGTCAAGGACACCTTGTCAAAACTCTTTGGCTACAGACCGGATCAGGCCTGTGACCTTCTGCTGACAGGACACTCTATTTCACCATCAGGCCCAACCTGCCACCTCACAACATGGTCAAATCCCCCAGACTGCCCATTTTACCATGGCAGTGCAGACTGTTGGTATTTACAGCTGATGAGCACGCTCGGTGGGGGCCCGTACATTGATGTATGTGGAGAGTCACAGTCATGCTTTAGCAGGGGTAAATTCAGAGGCATCGCACAGTCGGGGCTCTCACAGCCACAGTATTGTTTAGAGGGAGAAGGAGGCTGGGGCAGAAGGTCAGTGGCTCCATACACAACACAATTAGAGAAAGACACACTGTGGCGTGACTGACTGCATTTCAAATATCAGGGAGGACATTTCCAGTAAAAGGAGGAGACACAGCAATGAAAAAGAAGAAGTACGTTTTTGTAATGAAGAGTGATTTTTTTCAGATATAACTGAAATTGTTTCCCACATTTATTGATTTATTGACCTTTGGTTTATTCATGGCACTTCTGCTGTCCCACCTGAGTGACAAGCTTACAGGTCACTAAAGCTTTGTTGTGGTGTACTGTAAGGAAGTTGCATTTCACTAAGTTGGCAAACAGTATGTGCCCATGCACCTGTGGCTCCAATGGTGAGCCATTCTCACCTCTGTGAAAAATGTAAAAAATCCAGTGAAACTTAATCAACCACTCTTGAAGTATAATCAACTTCTTCATTATCCACTGATAGTGTATGCTCAGGCATATAATATGCTAAAAAAAATATACAATATCAACCTATTGTGTAATGTTGTATTATTGTTTGAGTATTAATGTAAAATTGTAGAAAATAATTTAAAAAATCTAATGTACTTTTAGCTCTGTGTTTTGCCTTTAGGCATTTAGCTGCTTTTGGCTTTTGACTCATTGAACACTATTGGCTATGAGGATTGGAAGCAGGTGAGGGATCGTGTTGGCACTATTGACGACCACTGTTCTTTCTTGCAAACCCCCTGACTCTACCAGTCATGCCAGTGTTTCCTTATGTAGATGTTCCTTGTTTGTCCATGCAAGATGTCAAAGGTCTGAGACAAGACACAAAGACTGCAAGTTGTTGAATGCTGAATAAACACCTGAAAGGGGCATCCTAGAAAGGCTCAGTCATTCACAAGCAGGACCGGGGCGAGGTTCACCATTTTATGAAATGCATCATTATATATAAAGGACAGTGTTGGGAGTTGCGACAAAGTAATGCATTTGAGTACTTGCATGAATTATTTGTTATAGCAAGTGATGTACTGTGTTAGTGTTGTATCTTAAGTAATACGTTTTTGAGTCAAATTTTAAATAGGTGGATAATGTATTACTGTAGTGCATTACAAAAGTAATGTCACTTTTCTCACTAGGTGACGCTGTAACAAAATAAGTTTATTTTTAATGGCAGTAATATAATGTAATAAGTTACCTTAAAAAGTAATGCTACCCAAAACTGATAAAGGATATTACAGCATGGGCTCAGAACACCTCATAAAACACTTCATAAAACTGATGCTTGTAGTAAACAACTAAAAAACACAGAACGGATTGTAAAAACAATGTTTCTTTTGTTCCTTGATTGATGTTGTTTTGCTCTTTCTTATTGTCCAAAAGCATATAAATTATAACTATAAACTACACAAAGGACACTTTTAGCAGTGTCTGTCCTTGGCGTATTCTCCGTGTGGCTTTACATGGGTGGAAGAGTTTTAGTTAATGACATTCAGAGGGAATTCATACTTCAGAAAATATCATAGAGAGAGACACAGATCTTTTATTTTGCTTGGAAAACAGAATTAATTATCACCATAACAAATGTCTGCTGTCTTCATCTGTGGGTGTATGTGTTTATAAGTGTGTTCTTGTACTTGTTCGCCTGTGAGAAGCAGTTTGAGTTTCAGACATTTGGTGAGAGGACAGTTTGACGAAGTGAGGTTATTTCGAGCCCTCCTCACTTCTTTACAGCAAAAATGTAAAATGTATTATTGTGTCCTTGTCGTTGTATCTATCTTCATGCTTGAATGAACTGAAACACTAAAAAGTGTGGATAATGCAGATGCTCTCTGCTATTGAGAAATGCTGATCAGGTTTGTCAGGTCGCACCTGTCCTGTTGACAGTGCCAATGCTGTCTAACTTCATCTCTTCACTAAATAATATGTTTGAATGAGAAAAAAAACGTCAAAAACATCGGATTGAATGATCATAGACTCAAACATTTTATACAAACCCTGTCAATAACACATTGGACCCAAACCAATCATCGCTTCCCATCATTCATAACGTGCTAATACTGTGTAATCTGAACACCATAAGATTTAGGGGAAAAACTTTAATAGAATACCCAGCCTGTGCCACTCAAGAATATGCAATCAAATAAAGAACGGTAAGCATTAGGATTAAGTTTAGGTCAAGTCTCACAAGTCTGACTAATTCCCATTTCTGTGTGTGTGTGTGTGTGTGTGTGGCCCTCTTTGGGCTCTCCTCCTTGCTCTTCACAGATCACTAGCAGTCCTCCACTCCCGGCCCCCGTCCTGATGATGTAATTATTTCCCAGTGGCACCTGGGAGCCACGGCCGCCATTCGGAGGCATCGCTCACAGCCAAGTATGCAGATGTTTCTAATTGCTTTCCATTACCAAGAATAACAGCTGTTTATATCTATCAACAAATAATTCACAAGAGTTCCAGACTGTTAGGATAACATATCCCACCTGGTCACCATCACCAGTTGTCAACAGCCGAGCTCTGTGCTTGCCAGGCCTCTTGTTTACCGAATCCCCAGATAAGCTCGGGCTTAGAGTCACCTTCAGCCATCTTGCTCTGCACCTCCCAGGATTTCCTATTTGATCTTACAAGTCAATCTTTGACTATCATCCTAAAGAAGGAAGGGAAAATGACATTTTCTTCTTGTTAGGATGCCCAGTTATATCAGAGAGGCAGGCATTTCACATTTTACCTTTAGAACTACACAAAATAGTTCTCATGTTAACAATTAATCACATGACTACATGTACAAGTGCTGGTGGTGGAGAATTCATACAATTGTGACCCACTCTGGTGAGTTTTTTTTAATTTCATTTTTATGCCATTGTTCTGGTTTTCCAGCATTTTTGTATTGCTTGGACACAACACTCTGAGATGTTTTTTTTGTTGCTCAACACCAAATGCAGACAGATAAAGTTATCGAGTTAGTGGAGACCAAATCAGAGCAAAAAGGATTTTGAATATTAGACTTGGTTTTATCAAAATGAATGCTAATGTTGCTCATTAACAGCTAGATAAGTTAAAATTTGGATTGATAACATTGGAGAAACCAAGAGTAAGCTAGATTTGGAAAGTATCCAACTTATAAAAGTCCCACCTCTTTTCTGGCATCCTTCCAAAGCCACTTCTCCAAAAGGAGCGCAGTGCATCATGTCATCGTTAACCTTATCCAACTACCTCATGTGACATTCACATGTTAAGGCCCCCACACACCGCCCAGACTCAAACCAACGGCCAACTGCCTTTATCCAACCACTCTCACTTCCAGAAATGTGTAGAAATATCAAAAAAATGCAATGCAACAATGAAGTGTAGTCTGTAACTCTGCGCCATCTCTGTTTATGTGGGTTGTTTACCATCGTCACTTCCGCCCCTCCCACACACCGCGCTGATTCGCTAGCACACCGCCAATCAGACTATCCAATGGCTCAGGCGGCCAACAGCCAACCTTCTCAGACTTTGCAAGTTGAATTGGAGCAGACACTGTCCACACGGTTCCAAAAGCTTCCAATGCAGCTGAACACACCAAACAGATTTGTTCCCGAACTCATCCGAGTCTCCCCAAACGCTTCAGATGGCCAACGGTTGGCACTGAAAAATTGAAAATTGAAAAAACGTAAACAAAACGTAAAACATCAAATATGGCTAATGTTAGTACTTACCGCTGTCAAGCTAGGTTAGCATTGGGACATTTTGGCTGCACTTTATCTTCCCTTCTTGTCTGATAAGCTCACAAGTGGCTTTTGCAGCACATCTGCCTAGCCATGTGGACGACTGTGGTCACGCACAATGAATGCACGCATTTGGCATGTAAGTAGGTAGATATGCAGATAGGCCGTCCAATCAATTCACACAAGTTTAATGAAATGCTTTTGACAACAACAGCCACAGATACTAGAGTTATATCATTTTTTGTCATAACATTTGAATAATTGATTGGGCTCCGGACAAAGAGAATTGAAAACAAAATTTACAAAACATTTTCTAAAATACATTTCCAACCTTGGACCTTAATAGACATCTGTCTGCAAAGATGTCAAGCATAGCACTTTCAATAGGTGTTAACATGTCAGTGCTGCGTGTCTCTCTGCATGATGTGCAGTTCTGTTGCCCCCAGTTTTCAAATTGTGTAAAAAAAGAATAGCTATGAAACTAATTTTGCATGTAAACTCCTGTTTATATTGAACATAGAGTATACTTTGCTGATATATTTTGGAAATCATAAATATCACTTTGATAAAAACTTAAGTAATGTAATTGTATTTGTTAGTGCGAACAAGCAGAAGTTAAAGGACCCAAACTGACTTAGCCTTAAGAATGTGTATCTGGAGGTCTTTTTAAAGGGGAACAGTCGGCAGCTGGTTCCACAACTCTGCCTTTTGCCTGATTTGTTATCTTGAGTTGTTGAGTCATACTGCTGGAGCGAGTAGACTCAGCGCGTGTCCACAGAACTGTTTTATTTCTGATGTGATGACTTAGTCGCATGGTGCTTTAAATATTATTGGCCTTGCAGCTCCTCT
This sequence comes from Spondyliosoma cantharus, assembly GCA_900302685.1. Taxonomy (NCBI): domain Eukaryota; kingdom Metazoa; phylum Chordata; class Actinopteri; order Spariformes; family Sparidae; genus Spondyliosoma; species Spondyliosoma cantharus. The sequence goes on along the minus strand of OMLP01003529.1, from coordinate 9,986 downwards.
TACATTTCTTTTCATGGGGCATCAACCTTAATTTGGTCCAGCAGTGAAATCAGGGAAGCTCATCATTGTCCCTCCCTTTCACTTAACTCAAAGAACTTAAGATCTACGATGTCTGTCTTTATGCTTCGATTGGAATGTCAAATACAGATCTATGAAGCATCCACCTGTGAGTTTAACCTTTTATCTCTGACAGTCGTCCTCCATAACAATTCTAAATATTTAGTCTGATGCTTTTTATCTCTTCTCAATATTTAGTGTTTGTTGAGGATTGGGAATTGAATGTGAATTGACTATACTGTAGTGGATTGAGCAGATTACAGTGTGTGCTAGAGACTGTAGTTCTCAACCAATCACCAGTTTGTATGCTAATTTAAACTGTAACCCAAATATTCCCCTAACTATTACCCTTACTGTACCTTAACCATATTTCATATTCCAAAACCACATTATTTCCCTAACCTTAACAATACCATACATGCCTTGTGCAGATGATGTAATGAGAAAACATAGACCATATTTACATGGCTGCCATTTTCCTGACATCACATTCTGGGTAGGAAGCTCAAATGCTGTGATACTGTTATGCTGCTGTGTTCCGTGTTGCAAGTCATGTAAACACATTGAATCTGACTAATTGTTATAATTTCAATGCTTCCTGATGTTCGAGGTCACAGTGACATTGGACAATTTTTCAAGCTGAAAACAACTGATTTGATAACCCATTAGGTAACGTTGGCAATCAACCACTTCCTAGTTACTGTTTAATTACATCAAGTGCATTTCTCCTCCAGACTTAAATAAATGTGTCCATGAAGTGCGTTGATAATGAAAAATTAATTCGAACCTTTCCTATCGTATCGTGTAAGACTATCATACAGAAATATTCGATGGGAGGTGGTTGAATACTAAAGTTAGCTGTTGCCTAACAGAGCTAATGGGTTATCAAATATGTTGTTTCACCTTGAAATATGGGGGGCCTGATGCCCCACGTTACTTTAACTTTTTGATCAATCAAGAGGAGGCTAAATGACAACAATTAGATTTTCTACGTTTATACAACTTGCACCCTTGAACACAGCGGTACAACATTTGAGCTTCCCACCCTGAGTGTGATGTAAGGCGAAAATGGCCACCATGTGGATATGGTCTAATATGTTAAGTGTTTTCACCGAAGGTATTCTTCTCATCTGTACACACACAATTTGGAGACTTACATGATATGTCTATCAAGGATTCAAATTCAAAATCTGAAATGACAAGCCCAGTGTGACTTTGATCAATATACTTGAGGTTGTGTGTCAAAGTAGGAATGCAAGCTGAATAAAGTTAGTATGTTGCATTTTCTCTTTTTTAAATGTAGCATAATTTGTAGTGCGTGGTATGTTTTCCTACGGGGGCACAGTGTGAATCACTACAGCAGTGACTGTTGGTCAAAAAGCACAGATTCTACTTTGCTTTTTTCTTGTCAATGTCTGTTTATGAAGCTGGAGTTCTTGTAGCTGATGACCTTTTATTTCTATGTTTAGACATGATGGGTTTCGCTGCTCATAGAAAGTAGCCAGTTTTTAAGTTAAATGGAGGAAAATGTGTCACAGAATTTGTGTCACTTCCTGTGTACCAGAAGTCATTTTTTTCGAGGAATACTGTCCCATCGCTGAATGTCTGGAACATTCTGTGCTTAAAAAGCTTAGAAAAACATGAAAAACAGCACAACAAAGCATATTTATATCAGAATGTCACAGATAATTACATTTAAAGTAACATGCTGACTAGACCGAACACTGCGGCCTTCCCATAAATGAAGTCTGCCTTTCAAGCGCCATTCCTGTTGTCCCCCTGTTTCTGGCGGCGAGGCCCGGCCCAGTATTGTGTGTGTGCTCTGTCTGACACGCTGGCTGTTGGGAATGAGCCATCTGACAGGGAGTGACTGCCAACAAGAGCAGAATGTCATTATGAGTGGAGGCTGCTGCGGGCCTGCCACCATCATAGGGAATTCATCACCACAAGTGATGATGATAATGGACTTTGCTGCAAATGACTTTGGATGAGCAGTGTTTTTGGCAATCGGCGCGGGGTCTGACTGGAATTTTTTCTCTGTACCACAGAAACTGGGAAGAAGGCTCTCAGTATCCCAGCTGGGCCGTGGGATGCCCTGAGGCTGAGGAATTGACATTGTGTAAATACATTGTGTTTGTGCTGGACTTGACTGCTGGTTTGTTAGAGTCTGTGTTTACAAGTCAGTCAGAAACATTTTGATTAACTTTACTTTCTGATTTCAGTAGAATAAATTGCACATTTACACTGATGTTGCGATCAGTGGTGGCAAATTATTTATATGACCTTAACCACATGAGTCATTCAGTCACACATTCATAAACATTTCCTATTTGGACTAATGACATTTCCAACAACATCACAAACACTGCTTTTTTCAGTTTCTAATAAATCACATTCCATAATTGGCCGTTTCCCTCATGTTCGCTCCTCTGAGAGCCCAGGGATTCAAAAATAATTGTCCAACTTTGCCAGAGTGCTCAGAGCAAAACTCATCAAGTGATAACTTTAACCGCCTAGTTCCGCCTCCACAGGAGTGCATAGCTTTAGGGAGGTGAAAAACTGTGACAACTCCATTATGATCTGCAGGAAAAGGAACTATAACAAGGCCAAAGCTCATTATGAAAAGTGACAAACAACAGTTAGTTGGGATCAGGGAGGTTTTATCACTATTCTTTGACAGATTCCCTTTTAGTAAATATGAAATGCCTCATTAAAGCGGCACACTTGAAAGCTCGCACAATTCCACGTGAGATCAAAATGCAGGTTTCCGTCATGAGAGGGGAGATTTCATGTGCAAATTAAATAGAAGGTAAAACAGCTCAGTGATAGACTGTTGACCATATAATTAGCAGTTTCAACCCCTTTTTTTCATAAATGCAACATTCTGTCATGCATATTCAAATATGTGCCCTGCGCTGCCATTTTAATTGGTTAAAGAGTTTCAACTGACAACAGAGAGGAGAGGATGGCGGCTCTTTTCGGCGACGCTCTGGCCTCGCCTGAAAGAGCCGTCAGTCTGTCTGTCATGCAAAACATCTTTCGGGGTTTGTTTACCAGGCATGTAGCGGAGTGAGTACTCTCTGGCAGCTGATGTGACAGTTGCACTCTGGCTTTCAGTTCAGTGGACATGTTGTTTTGGAGAGAAAGCAGGAGGATGGTACCCAACTTATCTGATTACCGATGATGTACATCACACATCTCCGACCGACTTCGCAGCGAGACAGCCAAGCGAGAAGGAAAGGATGTTGGATATCTGTAAACAAGGCTTGACTGACGTGGCGGCAGACGATTTGTGAGGCTCAGCTGAAGATCCGTGCCACATGCATGCCACTGAACTGAAGGGTATCAGAGTAAAGGCGGGCACACAACAAGACACTATGGGTCAAATCTGCAGTCACCTGATGAACAGTTTCATATGCAGCTTTGCAGCACATTCCTGCCTGCTGACCCTTGGATTCACTCGTTAATTGTAATGTAAAAGCCTTTATTTATAGTGATGTGATGATGGTGACTGTGTGCTTCCGTCCAAACATTTTAATACACACTTTGAATCTGTGTTAAAAGACAAAAATCCTCAGGAGATTGGTGAATTCATTATTGTCGAGTTTTACACTTGCCCAAAGAGCTTACCTTTACTGTTGATGCAGGATCAGCAAGACGTTACACCCAATTTTTATTAAACATTTCATACAAAAACTCGACATGCTGCTATGACAGCCTTCACTGTTCTAGTTTCAGGTTTTCTACCAGACCAGACCAACGCTGATTTTGGGTGATGAGGTCTTGCTCACAGTCGGCATTCCGGCTCATCAGCTGTTTAACACAATTTCACTATTGTCAAAATTATTATTATTATTATTATTATTTAGAGGTGGTTGTCTGGAATAGATACCACATTATCTCCCCTTTGTCCCCATGCCAGCCGCCAAACTTTCATTTGATATTGTCAAGTAAAATTTAGAACATACTGCCACATGTAACCCTCCAAGGGTTTAGGGGGGATACATATCAGTTGAATTTGCTCTAATAAATATGCAATTTAGTTGTTATATACCTCTTGTTCTAGTGCTTTGAGTGTAATGAATATATTACCGTGTAAACTGTAATTTGGGTAAAAAGTTACCAATGATTCACTGCTAGATTGTTTATTTTTTTCCTCCTAACACAGCCTTCTCTGTTTCTGCATGATCTCTAAAGCTAAATGACAGAAGTGCCATAAGTCTTGGAGGACGTGAAACCATATGGAATAGCATTCAACTCCTGTGGCTTATATTTTTAACATGCAGTCAACATGCCACCTGGTGTTCAGGTAAATAGCTGCTTAAACATAAACAGTGCACAGATTCACAGAATTCATGTGGGTTTCACTCATATGGCAAATGTATTTTGATATCACTAAACATATGGTCTTGTCTCTGCACTTCTTTTACCGATATAATTTCATCCATGGTTGGCTCATAATTCTTTTCGGCATTATGTGCTCTTATTTTTGTTGTGGCTAAATAATGCCACAGGGACCTGCGCTAACTGTAACCAGCCGTAATGTCAATTTGCAATGCATATGTTTCAGAAAAGAGCCCCACAGTTAGTACACACAACCCCCCCATGAGCGCTGAGGCAGTGACTGCTGTAGCAGAGGTCCATTAATATGCATAGCTTTGCTAAAAGCTCCAAAGTGACCTACATGACAAGGTTCAGTATACACTCCAACTGTGTGCTACACTTGTGGGACTTAGCAGCACGTGTTACCTTAATTAGTGTCTTCTTGCCACGGCTGGCTTTTTTCTGGAGAGGCTGTTGAACTTACCTCATACTTGTATGCCGAGGTCACAACAGGTCACCGCGGTCACTCTGAATGCCTGGCCCTCGACAGCTTGGACACCTCTCCACAGCCAACAAAATGGTTGCCATTAGCTTGTAGAGGACGGCCACTAACATCCCCATTAGATGCACTTTAAACTCCTGCTGTGTGTCCCAGCCGTCAGATGATGACACTCCAGCTCTTCCAGGTAATCCTCAAAGCCCTTCACCGACAGGATGTATCAATTAACAGATTTGTTTGCTTTCCTCTCCTCCGACCTCATTTGCATAGCAGCCGGCTAAGGCGCCGCTCAAGTTCAAGAGTGCTGTTGACACTATTTTTGTTTTTTTCTTCATACGCTATAACAGGCAGCAGAGGGGCCAAAAACGGAAAATTACCATACATATTACAACTCAGCTGCTCTGTTGATCTAAAAGTATCCAACAGAAGTGGTTCGGAGCACAGAAAGTTACAAGATGTTGGCAACCACTCCAGGGCAGAGCATTGCTGACACTCGTTCTCGTTCAGTCTTCGTCAAAGGGGAACTTAGCATTTCCAATGCTAAAGGACAGCTGTTGCTGGCAGGCCTCTTTCTCACTGGCGGAGGCACCACTGTTTAGGGCGGTAATCTGTCAGCACGGTGGCGTAGCCAATGTGCTCTACCCCTCGGTGGAAGCAGAGAAATGTGGCTCGGGGCTCTATGCATAGCAATGAGGCCAGACAGATGTAAAAATCCACTGTGGTTTTACAGCCTCAGTGCTCTCTCTGTTTGTTTGCCTGGATCCTCCCCATCAACCTTTTGAACAGATACATTCCCATGATGCAACACTGTTGCAAGGACACATTTATGCTGTTTTGAGTAGTCGTTAACCGTGATCCGGAGAATTTGCAAATACCCTGCGTGGTTTACATTTGTGGAATTTCATAATCTTAAAAAAAACAAAACAGCCACAACTAAACTGTGTTTTGTATTTCATAAATGTTTATATAGAGGAAAAGATCATGGGTCAGATTTGAATTGTTTGGTTACGTAAATGAGGGCTCTGCAGACTCGCCTTTGCAAAACCCGAATTTAAAGCTAATTTAAAAACATAAAAAATGAATAAATACAATTACGTTAAAGATTTGAAGACCTTTTCACAATATTTCAATCACAACAAGCATGCAGGAAGCACACACAGACCTATTTACCCATCAAGAGGAAACAACTGCTTCCAGTGGACTACAGTTGGAGTTGAGGTTGGAGTTTTAAGTCTCCACTAACTCCAAAGATGTTCCACTTTTTTCACCAGCTAGTCTTTTTTCTGTCTGCGGCTTGATGCTGGACAGGAAGCATACATAAGGTTTATCGGGACTTGTTGGCTGAAAACAGCTTCTTCCTGCTGCTGGAAACAGGATGCTTGATGAGAGCAGTGACTCTGATGTGCCAATGTGAAACCAAAACAATGTGCTAAAAGAGGCTAAAGAGCTGAACTTCTTATTCACACTTTTTTTATGTAGTGACTTTTTAAATAAATATGTAGGATAATCTATTTGACTTCTGTAACAAAACTGACAATCATGGAAGTGATTATTATAAATGCTTCCTAAAACCGCAGTGGCCTTTAACAGTCAGTGCACATCTCATGCTAATCATCCAAAACA
>OMLP01003528.1:8927-33971 GCA_900302685.1 Spondyliosoma cantharus | reverse complement strand
GCCGGGCAGGAGAAGAGAAATGATAAATCTCGTGCGTACATGAAAAAAAAAAGAAAAATCCTGGATACTTTCACCTTATTCCCAGTTTCCAACAGCCTTGCCCCCCTCCTCCCTCCTCCTCCTCCTTTCCTGCATTAATATGTAAAACCACGAGGACACTTCTTCAACCTCTTGTCTTCTCGTCAAACGCTTCCAGAAATATTAGAAAATAAGCCCCGGAAAGATAGGTAGTTCCGCGAGTCCTCGGAGGGGAAAAAATATTAGAATACAGGATGGTTTATATAGGCAGTGAAGCAAAATGGCGACTTTATTACGAAGGAGGAGTAAAAAAAAAAAAAAAAAAAAATCCTTGCGCTGGCTGGAGCTAAAGGGAGGCACAAAAATATGTTTAGTGCAGTAATTTCGACGGCAGCGACACAGTTGGCGAGAGTGAAAGAAGACGAAGCGAAGGAAAAAAACGAGCCCGAAAAAGACGCCAAAATCTCGGTCGCCGTGGGTTCACTCCTCGGCTCCTTACCTCGGGATTATTTCGGTGTTTCTTTTTTTTTTTTCTTTTTTTTTATACGGATATTATCTCGGCGGCGGCGGCCGTGTACAGTATTACAGTAATGTGTGTTAGGTCATGCGCGTATCCCACTCCACCTTTTGACAGTTTGCAACTACAGTCTTGAAAGCAACTTGCGAACTCTCGCGTTATTATTATCGTCGACATCGAAGCACGTTAATGTTTCTGTCTTAATAAAAAAAAAAAAAGAAAAAAGAAGAAAAAACACCCCGCCGCGATACCGACTCGTGCTGCTTCTCCTCGCGACGTAACGGCGCTCGTTCCCTGACGAAGAAGAAGAAGAAGGGAAAAAAAGGGGGTCAGGGCTTAAATTCCCTTAAATCAACCTTCGCCAAGTATTTTAATCTAGTTGCTTGCTAAATGATCTCCCCGTGTGTCCCCTTCTAGCCCCCCGTAGCAGATCAGTCAGGGGGGAAAATGATCATAGTCCAGGCAGTGGCAGGCTATTCTTTGTCACTGTAGGCCGGTCACTGCAAGTAGCTGTCTCCCCCCCCACAAAAAAACACTGGAATAACAAAATATGTCCCAAATTTTGCTTAAATCTGGTGAGTTTGAAACGAGACCCCCCCTCCTCCATATAAAGCCAGACACTTCATAATGATCTAACCCCCCCCAGTCCCCAAATTCAAGGTCAATATTTATGCATGAGACACAATCCTATACGTGTTAAAAAGCAACTGATAATTAGGACGACACTCACTACAATATTGGATTTTTTAAAATTGCTACAGGCAGTCCCCTGGCATGTAAATGGGCTAATAATAAATGTTTAACATATGGTGTGGAGCCACGTCCTCCCAGTGCCACAGCTCACTGCATGAATCATTCATGGTGTCAGTGCCACCTCACTCGGGCCTGAGCAAGGAAAACAACAGTGGTGTCTCTCTTAGTGTTTGATTGGTGCCAGTCATCATGACCTAATATTTCCTATCAGTGGGAAAATCATCTGAAACCATGATGTAATGTGCGTGTGTGTTTAAAAACAGTTCCCGGTCTCGCCGCTGGGGTGCGGCAGAGCCTCATTTATTGTACCGTGTGATGTGTGAGCCCACAGTACCACGTGTGTGTCAGTAACTTTTAGTGCATTTTCGCGATTATCACCTTTAAATAAAAGCGGATGTTATGTTTAATTTTTTTCAAATTAAAATGCACTAAATCAAGAGATGAGGGAGAAAGATGAGATTCTTTATGTAAAGGAGACTTATGCTTATTTTCAGGTTCATAATTTCTGTTTTGGGTTGCTGATAGATTAGGTTTACATGCTTTAACGCTCAAAAAACACATCAGTTTGCTCATTCTGTCCAGTGCTGCAGCTCCTGTCTCTTCAAGGCCCGCCTCCTGACTACCCAATCTCCTCTGATTGGTCAGCTCACACGTGCCCGAAACAGCACCGCTAACGACAACAACAAAACTGTTCTAAATCAGTTCTTACATGGCTGACTGCTAGACAAACATTATGCAAATATCTGACACGGTGACGTAGTGTGATGTCATCAAGTCACAGAATTAAAGGCAGGATGATTGACGAGGCGTTTCAGGAGCAGTGTTTTCTTTCGAGATCTTTTACATGCACAAGAACCTATACAAAACACTGACGTAAAGGAATAAATGAAAGCGCATTATAGTTCTCCTTTAATAACAATTTTACACTATGTATTAACAAGATAGTGTTTAATTTTATTGCTGATTTCTAGATATTTAATGACCAGTCAATACTTGTCTGCGTTAATCATCCACTAGGGGGAAGTGCTGTCTTGTGATCAGGAGCAGCTTTAACATGAATCATGGCCCCCTGTAGCATATTTGTCACTTTTTACATGCGGTATTTGATTTTCAAGGCATTGTCATGTGCACATCTCGGGAACTGCTTTAACCTCAGTGTACTCGAGGCGATGCTCAGCTGGATCCCGACACACCGAGCCCCGAGGGATGCCTCACTCTCGACACAAGTGACGACTGCCATTCTCCTGCCCGGCATGTCCACCTGATAAAGTTTTAATCTTCCTCCTGCTCTCTTTAATGGCCGCTGATGAATAGTTCACGCGGGGCCTTGTTTGACCCGTGATTAATCCTCTTACTGGGGTTGGTGATTTATGTTCCCGCTCGTCCTCTGCTGAGCGAGCAAAAGGCTATTTAATGGTTTTTAAAACTGGCCAGGTGGAGTGGTCTGTGCCCTGAAAGGCACTTGAGGAGTCCATCCAGCAGCTGATTGTGTTATTTATCTTTTGACCTTTTCAGTGAAATTTGAGCGAGCACACATGCACTTTTTTTTACCCCCGTATTGACTTGCTTTGTAATGCTGTATATTAACGCTTGGGCGCTGGCCAGAAAAATTACAGTCTTCAGCTGTTTATGTCATTGAGCAGCTCACTGGCAGCTGCTCAAGGGCTCCTCAAAACAGGCTGATGAGTGCGGACGGAGCGTTTCTCATTCTACATCAGTGCTGTCAGCGGACTGAGATCCAGCTGATCAAAGGCACGGGCAGATAACGCTAAACAAGCTGAGTGGAGAGTCTCGGCGTTTGGGTGTGTGTGTGTTTTTTTTTAGAGAGAATAATGATGGAAGACAAGCTTTCAAAAAAGGAAGACACCTCGTAATAAACAGCAACCAATTAACTGCACCATCCAACCATCTGCTCTGTGGATTTATTCAGGGTTGAGAAAGGCCACTGTTCACTTTATCTGTTTATCATGCATGTGCCTTGTTATCAACTGGTGAGATGCTTCATGTCTCCCAGTAATTGGGTCCCAGTGTGTGTGTGTGTGTGTGTGTGAGCTGAAGACAGAGACAAAGCATGTGTGCCTCTTTAGACAGGCGGCACTGTTTTGCATTCAGAGTTGTACATGATTTGACTTGTGGATCCTGGGTGACGGGTCAGTGCCCAGGTGCAAGTTAGAGACATATTCACAAATGATTTTCTTTCTTTCTTGTAAACCGTGCACTGTTTAAGGTAATAACTGATGAATGAATGAAGGAATTAGTGGTGGAAAAAAGCATACAGCAAGGAAACAAAAAGTCGGGGGAAGGTGGCAGAGCATGTAGTCACAAGAGCTGTGCGGCGTTTCTTGGTTATAGCCAGAACACAGGCACATCTCTGGACACCTGTGGGACCTGTGGAGAGGACCACTGAGGTGAATCACTTTTGTGCCACTTAAATGGGAGCAGATGGGTTTCTGTGTGTGTTGCTGAATGTGTATGTGTGTGTGAAAAGAGGACACATAAAAGAACGACGGGGAAAGACTGTTCTTGTAGTATTTCTTTCTACAGTTGTGAATTGTTTTTTCCAAATGATTGTGCTCCCACTAAGAATGTCAGAGAAGAATGGGAAAAAGAGATACATGTGGCAGAGGTTATTACAGTTGAACGTACGCAGGTTCCATTATTCAAAAGTCTGATTCTACACATTTTATCCCTTGCTGTCTCCATGTTGTTACTGCTGCTGCAGTTTACTTTGGGAAAGTCAAACATTTATTTTTGGTCTGTTTTTTGAATTTCCCAAGTATATAAACCAGTTATCCTTCCCCACGGAGACATGGCTATTTTCAGATGACGCTCTATCGCTTCCCTCTCTCGTCAGCTGTGAGGATGGGAAAAAAACAGACTCTCTAAAACGGGGGGAGAATAACAATTTAAGCACGTTTCCAAAGATGGTCAGAAGAAGCGATTTCTGTCGTAGTAAAAAAACTTTGATTTAAAAATGTGTGAGACGGAGGGTTTTGGGCCTTTGCATTTCTTAGCGGCCACCGTGAGGGAGGGAGAGGCGAGGGGTATTTTGTTTGTTGCCATCTGCAACCTCACCGCTAGATGCCACTAAATCCCACACACTGGACCCTTAAGTTGAGTTTATATCGTCCTTACTTATTTCTGATGAGGGTATTTTGTTGCTTCAGTGTAACTTTTGTATCTAATATGTCTTTGTGTTTCTATGTCTTCTGACCTGGTTCTATATTAAACACCTCAAGAAGAAAAACAGTTATTACAATAAATACAATGTGAAACTCGGGACCAACAATGTCAATTAGTTTATTCTAAAAAGACAGCTTCCATCACGCTCCATACCACACATCTTCACATCTGTAAAGCAGATACATATTTGTGATTTTTCCTTTCTGCATTTCAAACATCTCATCAATCATCTGACAGATTAAATCAAAAGTGTCAGTATTTACAGTACATCAGGAATTCAAAAAAATAATACAGTGTATTTTCTCCCTTTTAAACAGTCAATTACTCACATTAGCTCCAAGAGTCCTTGTCACAGGACAGATGGAAGGATGCTTCTGTTTGTTCAAGGTTTCTTTATTTATGTAATTTATTTATTTACGAGACTTAAAACGTCGATGTCATATGTAGCTGTCTGCTGCCGTCTCGAGTGACATCAAAGGGTGCTCGCTTCAGTTAGGATGGGAATCTTGCATCTGGGTGGCTGTCACAGCGTCTTGATTTGTGTCACACCAGTGACAGAAAGTGAGCGGAATACAACAGAGGCTTGCCCTTTTTTAGTGCTCGTGCGCGAGAGATGACATACAGTATACAGTAATAGCGCACACTCTAAGGACAGAAGCTATGAGGCTGGCAAATGCAGCAGCCGTAACAGGCAAAATGTACATTTCCCTCACACAGACACTCATACACCATACATCTCAACTCATTAAAAAAAGATTAGTTCATATTTACCCCCATATAGTGCTACACCTCTCCACCTGTCATGATTTAAATTATTGCTTTATAAAGCATAATCACTGATTATCACATTAGAGGGTCACACCAATTTTTTATGAGTTTACAGGTCTTCGAGAGTACTGCTGCAGGTGTGAAACAAGTAATGTAAAGCCTTTTGTTGCTGCAGAGAAAGCTGCATGTAATCTGATAATCTGCCTCCGATGATGTCACTTTGTGGCTAAATTACATTGTGGGTAATGTAGACGCCATGTTTTGAAAAGCAGTCCGCTGGTCTGGCACTGCATTGAGTATATCGATCAAAATCAACAAAATGATTGCCTTTTTCATTCCACACATTCTTCTTCCTTTTCAAAACCTGACGCCTTTATTATCCACAATTCCACGTAGCCACTGAGTGACATCATTGGAGGCAATATCAGAATACATGCAGCTTCCTTTGGAGCCACAAAAGACTTTATACTACCTTTTTTCACATAAGGAGCTTTACTCCCAAAGACCTGTAAACACACTACAAAGTGTAAAATTGGTGGAGTTACCCTTTAACTCTAAGATGTCAGGATCCACTCCGTTAATAAAAGACTATGGTACTGTTACAGTATACGCAGATTTACAGTTATTCTACAACGCTCAGACTGTATATATATACTTCATATTTCTAGTTTCTCGCTGAAATACTGCAGATCAGTCACAATACAAAAAGACTGATTGTTGGAATGACATTCGGCTTTAAGTGTTGTTGCTGATGCTCCAAAACCTACAATTTCCAAAGTGAAGTCCTGAGAGGAAAATGCAGTGTGACCCATGGGTGGGGAATTGATTATTAATTTATTGGAATAAGTCGGTCGGTGTGGGAGTTGGAAATCCACCGGAAGTTTTCCTTCACCTCAGATCCAGTGGGCGGTCGTCATGGGATCATCATGGGTTCACATGGTAAGTTGATGTTGAACCATAATCAAGTTTTTCATGTAAGCCTTTCACCAGAGAGAGAAAAAAGACTATGGGATGTGTCTTTCACCAGTTCTGTCAAAAACCAGTCTGATCCAAATGAGACAGGAAACCAAAGGGAGATTTGATGTGGTCAAAAAATATACCAGAGATCGGCCTACATCATCACTAGTGTCATGAATCTTACATCTTATCACTATGTTACAGTGGGTACCCCTGCCTTGAGCGGGGCTTTGTCTCTGTCTCAATGGCCGTAAACCAGATTGGCCATGTTGAATGAGAATCCTCCAGACTGGCTGCTGGCATGTAGTCTATAGGCCTGTCCTCTCCCCTTTCACTCCTTGTTTCTCCGCTCACATATCTGAAGACAGCAGCTCTTCCATGGCTCCTGGAGATGTATTGTGACAGGGGTGGATGAAGGAAAAGGGGGGTTGCCAAATGGATCCAGGGATGAGCTAAGAGAAGTTTCCAAAGGAGGCTGCAGAGAGAGAGAGAGAGAGAGAGAGAAAGGATATGTTATTGTGTTACAATTTGGATTCCCATGGATAGAAAAAGCAGAAAATTATGCCTTCACGTCATGTCCTGTAAACCATATTCACAGGGTGGCCACTTTACTCCGATGTCACGCTTGTGTTTCCATTGGAGCAAGTGATATAAACAAATCGTTGTCATTTCAAAGCTTCCTCATGTGCTCTGATATTTTTTATCAAGCAGTCATGTTGGCTTGCAAGTGGTTGAATGCTAATGTTAGCACATGTCATCAAATTTGTTGTTTTACCTTGACATATGGTCTTGTGTCTTTGTACTTGATCAATCAGGAAGCGGTGAATGCTAACAATTTGTCATTTAAAGTACTTGCAACAGGGAAACTACAATTTTAGAGCCTCCCACCCCGAGTGCTATGCCAGAGGAAAATGGCCACCCTGTGAATATCATAAAGCAGGTCTGGATGCTATATATACACTGCAAAAGTATCAAAATAGTAGTAATAGTATTAATCCTTGGAGAAATGCACACAGTCCGAATTCAGAGGTAGAGGCAGAGGTGATGAGGAAACACGTTGTGCGGTGCCTGCTCAGGCCCGTGAGAGCTGACCAATCAGAGCAGCAGCTGGGCTCTTTAGGCCATGGGGCCTTATAGAGACAGGCACGTAAACATTATCTATTAGACAACCGAAATAAAAGTATGAATTGGAAAATGAGAACATCATGGAACCTTTTGGTAAAACTCTCTTGCTTCACTTTAATCTGAGAGCCTTTTTCAAAGCACACAAATGCAGCGCATGACCTTCCTGAATCTGTATGGGACGCCTTACTCTACTCCCTCGACTCTACTGAATTATCAAGTAACCTGCGCCGCTGGCCTCTTTTCATGTAACACGCTGCACTCCATCACAGAGTAACAACCTCTATAACAGCCAATAATTTAGTATGAAACACTGGCTGACTGAATAAGTGAGAGAGTCATTGGTAGTGCATGAGGATTGTGGCGATACCTGTGATGTAGACAGACAGACACTAAAACAACGCCATACAGAGGATGAAACTCCCCAAAATAAAGGTGTAAATGCGCTGTAGTTAACTCGTTATGAAGCTTCAAGAAATTGTGACATTTACTTAATCAGCAGGTAATAACAAGCCCTTTTTTTTCTCAAAGTCATTATCTCTTTTTCCCCCTCTCGAAACAACAGATGCGACCAGGTGGCCTCCCTGACAACCAGCCAGCTCGTTCCATCCTGAAATGACACCAAGTGTCAGTGGGAAGGCGTACTTTTCTCTCCCAGACTGTTGGCATTTCAGCCCTCCTCTGCTGATAGCCAGGGAAGATGCGCCACCTGTCTCTAGACACAGACAGATGTAAGGCGGCACAGGAGTGAAACTGAAGCAGGGAGCAATACAGAGAGAGAGACGGGAGGATGGAGAGGCATTGATATGACTCGAGGCTTGTACAGACAACGGCTTCTCTGATAGAAATCCTTTTAAATGAGCTCCCAATGGAGTCGTCAGAGCCTAGGTGCAGCAGAGGAGAGGCGGTGGGAAGGGGGGGTTTGAACAGCAACTAGGCGAAATTTGTGCTGAGGAGAACTGACATGTTCCTCCTTTCCCCCTGTCTGTCACGCTCAGGGTTTAATTCATATTCTAACGCTGAGCTTCAGTTCAGCTGGCAGATGCCACACGGAGCTCTGAGTAAAGCTCTGCATGGATGGGCAACATCACAGGAGCATTCAGAGGAACAAGGCCGGCAAGACGGTCTCTCACAACAGCACCTTTTGAGGTGGGGTAGGGGTCTAGGCCCACATCGGGGGTTATTCGCAACGTCATCCTGTTTCAGCTAATTACCGCTGAGAGTCTGATACACGGCAGATGGCTAGACACAAAGGCGCAGACCGACTTTGATGAAATTTTGATGCGTTGAGAAGGAAGGAAGAGCTGACAGTTTATTATAAAGATATACCAATAAACAGAGGCTGAGGAGCAGAAGAAGGGCAGATACCCCACCAGGCTCTGATCTGAATCCTCCCTCCCAAAGCTATCCAGATGTTACAACAACCCTTGCGTGGTTCACACTGCCCCGAGAGAGCTGTGGCTTTGGGCTGTGGAAGACATCAGCCTTTACCTTTTCACTCACTGACTGATATAACAACAAGCCCAGGCTCCTGAAAATACATGAAATACTGTGTCGAAAAGAATACAAATACAACATTCATGCACAAAGGGGAATAGCTTTCCCTTCCATGAAAGGATTATGTGCAAGAGAAAACACGAACAACAGACTGTGAAACAATGCAAACAGCGAAGGTTAATGTGGCGGGGGGACCTTTATACTGTACCTACATTTGCATTCAACTTTGGCGCTCTGCTTTGAATTTCCACACTGCGTTATTTTTCTTTTTTTTTTTTTTTTTGTTATCTAACCTTGATGTGTAACTTTGGCCTGAGTTTAAAGTGAACAAAAAAAAAGGTTTTGAGGTTCACGCTCTCTGTGGAATGGAACAGTGGTTGTGAAAGGTTTGTAGTTTGTTGGAGTTGGGAGCAGAGGATAGATTTCAAAAAGTTTGTCCCTGATAATGTGTGTATCAAAATTTCACTAAACCATGTTTTGGCAAAAATGTGACGGTTGCTATTCTCAGTGTAGGATGAAAAAAGGGGATGATGTTCAAAGTGCTTTAAGCGCAGCGTGACTCAAACTTTTTTGTTTATTTTTTTTCTCTTTGCTCACAATTTCATATGACCAAATATGCAAAAATGTTCAACTAGCGACAGTCACATTATTCTTTGAAGGAATTCATTTCCTCCACGAGTCTACAACAAATTACCCTTGATTCCGAGTTTTTGCTCATTTTCAGAAAATGTTTGCTGTACACATGTATTTCCTTGCTGTCTGCTGCCTTCCATTCTTCAAACACACACAGCGCCTAAAAGTCTATAACTCAGCACTGTGTTTTGTTTAAATGATCCCGTTCATTAAATCATGGTTCCATTCATGTGTTCTGTGGTACTTATTAAGAAAGTCTGCGAGAGCTATCCTGCAGATCTGATAAAATATACTGATGTGTCTGATCATTAAGGAATGGAAAAGAAGTGTTGCTTGTCGACTGTTACAGAGAACAAAACACATTCAAGTTCAACTTAAAAAGTAGTATTACGCTTCCATAATGAGGGACTTGTGAGTGATGTGACACAATGAATCCTGACTTTTAGTCCCTCCTACGGGTCAAGCTCCAAAAATGCTACATCCTACAATTTCCATAATGCAACTCAAAAGCATGTTTTCATCTGTGCACCTTACAGTTTCTGTGAAATACGTTAAATACTTTCCATTTAAAGACTAATTCAAGAGATTCTCTGGGTTACTTTGTCTGACTTTAGAAAGCTTCCCACATTATCTAATATATTATACAAACAGGGTTCATAGCACACATCAATTATACTTGCGAGGTGTACTCGTCACCAGCCTCAACCGCGTTGGCAGTTAATGTTTACGCCTGGTGAGTCTGCGTGTGTCATTATGGCAAAGTGTGGTCCTGGAGATACTTATTGCAGCGGGACTGAACACAGAAGCCGTTTTGAGTGCTCTGGCGGGTGTTTATCAGCGGCCAGATATTTGTCAGTGCGATAGCATCGCAGCCGTGCAAAGACATAGTTACAGACTTCACAGGTGTGTGGTTGAGATCGACATGAAGCATGAGTTTTGAAGGTGGGCACGGACTGAGCAAGGCTGGAAGTACGGGGGTTCGCCCATCCCACACTTTGTGCCCCTTGGGCCTATATTTGTGTTGATGCAGTCACAAAACTTTACAGGCGTGAAGTTGAGATCAAAATGAAGCTCGAACATGAGTGCGATCCAACCCATCAGCAACTCATGTAATAATGTGGTACTCATGAGGCGGAACAGCCTGAGGCACTTGTAAGGAGCGTCTCTGCATTTCTTCCATGTCTGATGAGTACATGAAACACCACATGGAGGTAATGTATGTTCACAGAAGCATTATACAGCATGGCGGTTCTATTTTTTCCATTTTCCATGGAGTCCTCGATGTGATGAGTAAGCTGACCTTAATGTGTAAAATCTGTGGACTGCCCTTTAGTACAAATTTAATTCCGTCATTAAATCCTTTCCCCAGAATCATTCCATTTACTAATCAAATTGTCGGTAAAACACAGAGATGAGCTGCGTAAACAACTTTCATCATTTTTCCCGTGAAACCAAAAAATATCACTATCTCTTTTAGTCACAGACACGTCCTTTTTCGAACTCGTTTTTTTCCTTGGGTATTGGGCGGAGAACAACATTTTCAACAATAATTTGCAACAGAAGTAATGTGATTCCGCGTCGAGTGTGAAATACTATTACAGTGCTTTGAGCAAGTGAGCCTGCTTCAGACAGATTAGCATGAAGCAGAAAGTAGGGCCCCACAGCCAGGGGAATAAAAAAAGGAGCTATCGGACCTATCAGAGGCTTTTCTCTTGCCATCCATGTTCCTTCATTAACCTCCTCGCCCCGTCTCGTTTCTTTATCTCTGTGATCTGTAGATTTCATCCTCTGTATTTTTCCCCATCCTTTAAACATCTCACCTTCAGTCCATGCCCTTGTTTTTTGTTTTAAATGTTTTATTATTGCTTGCTATTCTTCCTTTTCTGCTCTATCCCTTTTTAAATCTTATCCTTCAGATGTTTCTGCGCTCCTTTCTATCATTCGCCCTTTTTTAATTTTTTCAAAAGAGACACACAGAGAGGGCTGTTATTGCTTGTAAAGGTTTTATAAGAAATCACTTATGGGAACATCTTTTACAAAGTTGCCGGTGTGAATAATAAGAGGGTCTTGTTAGGGTCATGTTATACTGTGTTGTCATGGCTCTGTTCACAGACAAACTCCCATCACATTCAAGCTTATTTCAAATTTTCATCTTCTTCTCAGCAGTTATTGTGAGATCAATATTTAATTTTTGGTAAATCTATTGCAGCTAGATCAGACCTGACAAGGCGATATGACACACGGCTTTACTAAATCACCCCAGGATTGTAAATGTATTGGTGGAGTCGCTCTGGGAGAATAGCTGCACGGGTGTGTTAGGGTTGAGTGGAGTGCCTGTGCTCTGCTTCTGAACCATGAGCCTGACAGCAAACCCTGCAGGTGCATTAGCCACTCTTCGGCTCTTTCTTTCTCACCTCTAGCTCTCATCTGTCCATTCCGACATCACTATGCTTCTACACACACACACAGCATCACCTACAATTTGCTCGTCATAACATCAGCATCTTCTCTCCGTGGAAGCAGAGGAGTGCAGCCAAGCTCTGTGAGGCTGCACCCAGGCACACCGGTGTTTTTAGCCAATTGTGAAAATCTCGAATGTGCTAACAAGGACGATGTCAATATGCTGATATTTTGGACAATCGAAGTTCATGGGGTTCATCCTCATGAATGAATAGACCATGAATGTCTATTCAAAATTTACATGGCAATCCATCAAGTACGTGTCAACATATTTCCTGACATACATATGTGATCATTTGACCTGCTGGTGGCACTAAAAGAAAAGTTATGGGATCATCAAAGTCATCCTCTGGGGACCGTGAATGTCTGTATCAAGTTCATGGCAATCCATCCAGTAGTTGTCAAGATATTTCACTTGTTAATTGATATTTTATGCCAATAGACTGAACATTTTTATGAAATCATCCATGTTGAGTTCGAGTTGCCTGAAAGAATATGCTGAGATGCAGAGACTCCAGTGAGACTGCATGAACTTTGAACTGAACCGAAGTGTCAGGACGGACATTTAATGCTAAACAGTTTTTTCAATGCTCCAGTCCACACTGAGACCTTCACCTCTGCCCTCATCTACCACCTTATCACCACCTCATCACACTTCTCATTTAATTTCCAGCACCAAAGCAACCCCCATTATCACTGCAGATGCTTACCACCCTGTTCCGCCTTCATCACCTCTGAATACCCTCCACCCATGTGAGCCTCAGGTGTTTTATGAGGCCACCAAATTAGCTTGCCCTTATAGCTTAAAGTCAGAGCCTGGTGAACTGGCAAATTACATTAGCATTGCTCTATTAATAGAAGTGTCCAACAGCAATTAAATTATGTCTCCTTACCAGTAAATTGCATTCCATCTTTCAATTTAATCCAGTTTTAATTCTATTCAACATGCTTGGTGGGCATGTATGTCATAAAAGTTTGAGTGTCCCGGTCATCCGCTGGTTAAAGCAGCTGTGACATCTTTGACTCTGATCAGGTCCCTTTGTTCCATATCATCTGCATTTCTTCCCTGTTATGTTTCCTGTCGCTATCTTGCCAAACGTCAAAAGATAATCCCAGAAGTCAGATCAAGCGATGTTCAAGCGATATTCTGTTCACCTGTTGTGTCGCAGTGCTGATCACCACTAGTTCAAAGAGGGTTGTTTGGTTCGTGGTGCTTAAAGTTTATTTTCTTGTGTAACTATTGAAGAATACTCCATTCAAACTATTTCACTGAGCTATTGAGTGACTTCAGATTATTATATTTTCAAATGCCTTTACAGTCAGGAGCCCATTTTTAAGACTTACTGATGGCTCCCGCATTTACAATCTCTATCATTTATTTCACTTACATCTAATATGTCTCCCTCCCTCTTACACGCTTTTCATATTGCTGTGGGTTTGTGGAACTCTCACCAAATCTGTGGCTCAGATATGCAGTTGATGTTGGTGTCTAAAAAAACACTTTCTGGAGTTTGGGGCCAAAGAAAGATGATAATGGGCATCAAACCCAGAGTTATTTATATAATTTCTGTCAGGCACTTACGTCGGAGCAAACTCTCTTGCATGAATGATCAGAGAGTGAGAGTGTGAGCTTGTTGGATTGCGAAGACCACTTCATTCAGTTGTTTGAGAGTAGTGGCTGATTGTAAGAGCCCTCACACCACCGGCTCTTAATGATCATTTGATGGCACAAGTCCACCGGTCTGCCTGAGCTAACAAAATATTCTCTTTTTGGTCTGACCCAATTATGTCACGGGGGAAGAGTGGACCATTTAGAAGAAAACTGTTATGTGGTTTCTTTTTCCCTTTTCTTGCAGAAATTTCTTGTTCTTCAGGATGTGACATGAATAAGAAGAGAACAGTAAAGCCTCCAGACGCTTTTTCCCTCCTTGTTTGGAAACTGAATTACCAGGCAGCACATTGGGAACAACTGAAGCAACAAGCATGCTGCAATTTCCCTTAAGTGCTGCAGATCCCCTCTCACTGGTGACATGAGCTCAGCCAGGATTCTGCTGCAGCTGAATGTAGGTCATGATCTTGAAGACTATGGTGCCCAAAGGAAAACAAAGGAGTGAAATAGCTGAAAGGCGCGCAGTGCATTTTGTTCTGAATATGAAATCATGAAAAATTAAAAAAAACCAAAAACAAAACTCTCATCTTTCAAAACCTTAAATATTCCTTTAGTAGGCTGTATAAACATTGAAGAGTTCCAAATTCATATTTGCAATACATGAATGTGGAGTTTTTTTTGTCTTGATCAATCAGTAGTCTGAGACCCATACATCTGAGACACCAATCAAAATACATCTACTCTGCATTTGTTTAGAGTATAACACTATTTTTTTCTTTACAAATGATAACATCAGCTCAGCAATTTAAGAAGAAAGATAAATCTTTGGAAAATGTCCACAAATTGCTGAATATCTATGCTTTCATGGCAGCATATGCTCAACCAGGCATGGACTCCACAAGTTTGTGTAAAACCTGATGACTCATGTTTTATTCAAAGTTTCATGGGATGTCCCAAAATGCTTTGCCTTCTCAGTCTCCCATAAAGTGCCCCCATAAAGGTTCAATGGGGTTGAGGTCAGGTGACTGTCCATGACAGTCAGGATTCCTTGGTCTTCTTTGGTCCAACATACTTAAATAACTAGGGGACAGCATATTGCTGAGGTAGCCTACAGCTAACTGCTGCTAATGGTAGCTACTGTTAGCCAGCTAACTCCTTTAGCTGTGAAGCTAGCAGTCCGGACTGGGAGTTGAGAAAACCAGAGAAGAGTTTACATCGTGAGTGAAGGAGCTTTGGACCGGGAAGGGCCAGCGTTAGCTGGTTAGCATGCTTACCTCAGTAGATATCTCAACAACACAGTACACATCCTTTTGTTTATTTCAGCCAAATTCTTTTTAAATGATTTCAGCTAAAATTCTTACATACTAAGATATTCTGAAATTTGTGAAGTTTCAGCTTTTCACTCAAACTGTTCAACTTATATTATCATTTGAAATTGTAATAAGAAACATTTTGACTAGTGGTCTCTGACTTTTTGACCCCGCTGTATGTAGTATTTATTCACAGCGAACATTTTGTTGCAAAACTGAAGAACATTTGAATTTCAACTCCAGGGAAAGGTAATAGAGCTGACATTTCACTTTGAAGACTCGTAGCAATCAATGAACACAGAAAACAACCACCTACAACAACCTCTACAACAGCCAAAACAGACTTGCAAGAAGCAAGCCACATCAAACCTCTGAAACCAGGTCAGCAGTGATTGACTGAGCCAGTTTATTGATAGGTAGATAATAAAAGTGTTTACCGAAGTCATTCATTCAGAGGCAGGGCAGCAAATCAAGAGCTGCCATCAATAAAATCGCACACAGCCACAAACAATTTGATGTCCAACTCCATGTTTGTCCCAGCAGGCACGCGTGGTCTCAGACTGCCTCCTTCCAATTTAACCAAACCAGACTGCTCTCCGCCTGTTTGTCACTTTCTTTATCTTCCACCTTTACTCACAAAAACACAATTACTCACAGAAACACACAGAAAGACGGTTGCTCACACACACAGACACACCATGTTATTACTTACTTCTACTAAGGAGCTGCAAGTTGCGGACCTCCTCTCTGACCTGCAGCTGGAGGACTTGTTGGAGGACCTCCTGCCTTAGCGTCTCCTGGATGATTCCCATCCTCTCCAGCTTCTCCCCGTTCAAACGTAGCAACGCCCGTCCTGTCGGGTGGAGGAGGGTTATATGGATCAGGTTTTTCCGATGATTTAGAACATCTTTCCACATAAATATTATTAGTACCGATGGGAGCTGATCAATTTCGTTCAGTTCCATTTTGTCATTTCAGTGAACCAGATGATTGCTAATTTTATTCATGAACAGCCCACTGTGAAACAGCAGTCAACAAACTCACTTTGATTAGCTCCCTACACTGGATGTAGGATCAAATTCCCCTAGAATACAGATAGAGTTACACTGCTGATCAATGTTAAAGTTTTTTTTTATCACACAAGTCTCGCTCTATATGTCAAGAGGGGTCATGATATGAGAGTCTGGCTGCAGACCTCTGCAGCCGAGAATGACGGAGGCCAGTTACAGAGGTGATTTACGCAGTATGGACTTATACCGGTAGGTTTGTTGCTCAAACTGGTGCTAATTGTTGCTATCATTAGCTAGTTCCTGGGCCTATATCCGACTCAGCTCAGTAGCAGGGGGATGCATAACACACATTTAGCACTTTTGGTTACTGAAAAAAGGCAATCAATATCTCTGACAAGTCACTCCCTAGCTGTCTGTTCTTCGGAAACATGTACCTATGCCGAAGCAAATAGCAATCCACTAGCTGTTTCATGGGAACCATAACGACTTCGTGTAACCCCCTAAAAAGTCTCAAGGTTTAAAACTTAACCATTTCTTTAAGCGGTTTGCGTATTCTTCCATACATGTGGGTTTCCTCCCATACTTCACTGACATGCCTTTCACAGGGATATAAGACTTTAACTTATCTATTGCATGTGCTGAGAACATGTTTGCATCTGTATACATGACATTTTCTGTGCACATGGGCAAGGTGCATTCATATTGTACAGTCACTGTATTATTTCCAAGACCAAGGTGTTCATTTCCTGTTTAGTACAGCAGCCTTCCAGTTGTTAGCAGTAAAGGGGGCTGGCATGGGGAGGATGGCTCAGGCTGGCTGAGTTTTACTACAGAGTTTGGCAGTTGACCCCGAGGGGACACACATTTAACATACCATTACCCACAGTAAACAGCTTTTACAACCAAGTTGAACTTACACAAACACAAAGGCAAGATGAAAAACTTGAACATGCACATGTGGTAATACAGTCTCTCTCTGTCTCTCTCTCACACTCACACACACACACACACAATAGTTACTATAGGTAAAGGGAGCTATGTCCTTCACCGCTGCAGACAGAAGAGGAATCCATCATACCTGCAGCAGCCCAAATCATAATTAGACTCATTACTCATGCAGCTCACTCCCCATTTCATTCCATTCATTCCCATTTCCTTCCAGCAGACATCAGTACAACCTCTACATCTCTGTCTCTCCCTCTGTTTCTGTACAGTACCTGCGCATTATGAATGCGCTGCAGAGGAAAAGTCCCCCAACTTATATACGCATGCATATATAGTATGTGCATACAATATTTCAGACGCATAATGAACAGTGTCTCTCTCAGGCTTTCTCTCTCATCTAGCTAATGGGACACAATCATTAAAGCATGTTTGTTCTGCCTTTATTTAGCCACAGCTGCTAATAAGCATGTCTTTCAGAGTTCAAGAGAAGAGAGGAAGGCGAGCACTGAACATAAAGAGAAGAGAAAATTAGTAAATGAAAGGATAATTAGACTCCTTTGTCTTTTTTTTCTGAGCCCATGAAATATAAATATCTTTTTATAAAGAGTCAGAAGTCATGTTTCATTAAAGGCCGTAGGGCAGTGAACAGATCTGTGTGTAATGTTGGGACCGAGGCAGGCCTGTTGTGATCCTCAGCAGGCCCAGGTCTGAGCTAAGTGCCTCTAAAACCATCTGTAAAAACTAATGTAACATGCCCCAAGCCATAGTATTCCCAGCCGCATTACCTCAGCAGTACTGGTAAAATGTAAAGTGATAGCACTGCATCAGTTCTTTGCCCACGTCCCCTAAAACTGATACTAACACAATGAGTGTTTATAGCTGTGCTGAACACCCACACACAGAGGTGGGGTGAAAAGCTAGGTGTCACAGAGACACAAGCCATAGTGGTTCAAATTTAGAGTTAAAGACCGACTGTATAAAATACGGAAAGAGCTCCCGAGTCTAAAAAAATGGCAAGCGGGTGGTGACTCCAATGGTTGCAAAAAGGAGTCTGATTGTATGTAAGCTTACAATTCCCCTCAGAATACAGTTTCCAAATGAGTTTATGGTTTAAATCACTAGTTTCAATACTTCTTTAACACAGCATTATGATAATTAAGTTATACTATGTGAAACTTCACGTTGTCACTGGTCACGCTGGTGCGCCTGAATTTAAGGTGTTTATTTTTTTAAAACAATTGAGCTTATTGGCATTTCTTCCGTGTGCACTGATTTAAATGAAGATAAACATGTTTTTGCAACCTTATTCCTTTTGCAATCATTTACATAATGTGTTAAGAAATTAAATCAAAAAGGAATTTTGGTGGCACCGAAATGCAACCGGTCTAAAATTTATTCTGGAGCCCTGGTTGGGTTTAAACGCGATAAAAACGTGCATTTTCAGATAGTATGTATTGCTATTGTACACATAGAAACTGACATAAATAATGTTGTAAAGAATTAAAAAGAGGTTTATGGTCAAACCCAGCCAACGATCGCTGTGTGAAGTGGGTGAAAAAGTCAGATTTCTGGTTTACAGAAAAAGTTCGAGAAATTGTTTGTACAGATGCCCCTAATTCAAATATAACAATGTAGGTGGAGGGGGTTCTGAAGCTCTCTGACCATCCGACAAGCAACTTCTGTTGATGTATAATGGCCCTTTAACACTTTCATATTCCACTGCAGGAACCCACTGCTGGACTTCTGGACAGTCTTTCCATGTTTTCAAATGTATGACTCATCTGCTGACCGTTGCACTCTTACAAAACAAACAAACTAACTGGCTTCTTCCGTTTTCTTCTTTTATGTTGCTGCCTGGTTGTTCATGTCGCAGTTTATGCATATACCGCTGGAGGTAAACTGAAGTAGCATTTCAGCTGGAAAAAAAAACATTGACATTGACCGTAATAAAAAATTCAGTATTGAATCTCAGTCTCTGGAGGAGCAACTGAAGAAGTCAAGTTTTGGTCATGAAAACCAGTTTTTTTCGTCTCGGGACACAACACTGAGGAAACTTTTGTTAACAAAGCTTCTCTCAAGTAAAGTGATTGATTCTTTGTAGGCAGCTGGACATTTTTATCAGCAAGCAGATATAATTATGATTTTTGTTTCTCAACCCAACTCTTTGAGATATGATATATAGCTCTCACTGGAGCTATAGCAAGTCAAATGAGGACAGAACTGTCAGCCAGCCCTTGTCTTGCAACCAGATGGGCTGGAACAATACAGACAATACCTCTACTGTGGGCAAGTCTCTACTCCCTGGGAGACAAAGCCATGACAAACCTGTTAGCTTTCATCGTGGTTTAATGGATCTGTGTATGTGTGCGTACATGTGGTTTAAAGGCACATTATTTACCTTCCCTCCATGTCCAGGTGCTTTCTGTTTCTGGCACACGGAGTGGAACAACCCATTTCATGTGAGCACAACCGTCTTGGGGAATACAACAACCCTAATTTTGCCATTTATTTTGTGCTCGCTTTACCGTAATCTTTTTACACACACGTCTCCACGTACATGCTCATCAACCTCTTCAGTCCATCTCCCCTACAGCCCCCTTGTGTGTGCTTCACAACAGCAGTACCAGTATGTCCTAGAAAAAACACTGTCCTTGGTCTGGGCGTGCTTGTGTGTGTGTGTGTGTGTGCTCGTGTGCGTGTGTGTGTGTGTGTGTGTGTGTGTGTGTGTGTGTGTGTGTGTGTGTGTGTGTTTGCGTGTGTTTGCGTGTGTACAAATGAGACAAAGCAGATGAATGGAGCTCAAATCAATTCCCCTCAGACAGACTTAATACAGCTCCTAATAATTGCCTGCAGATAGGGAAAGTAGCGCTTGTCAAAGGGAGAAAAGAGACACAAAAACAAAAGCCGTTCGCTTTTCTCAATTTGGCTTCAAAATAAATTGCTTATTAACAGTGTCTGTGGGCAAATGGGAAGCAGTTCCACCCTGACTAGGACAGTAATGACACTTAAGACTGTCTGAAAGAGCAATCCATGAGGGACGACGGTAAAGACTTCCTTATGAAAGAACAACCTTTAGATTAAACCTTTGATAGCAGACCAGTCCAGTCCAGGCTGTCCCTGAAGGCAAACTGTATTACGCTGGTTGTTTATACAGTAATAAAAAGGTAAGTATGTCACCCTGCAGCCACATGTACTAACTTTACTTCACCTTCAGTATATATTCAATACTGCATGTTCTCTACTATGCCTCCATCCTATCTGCCTCATCTGTAATTCACAGCCGCTATACAAATGTGACCTGCATCAATATATTATCTTGATAAAGGGGGGGAAAATAGCATAGTTACAATCCATGCTTCAACAGCTGGAATGCAATCAAGATCACATCTGGAGGTCTCACATCTTAGTCTGTAAATGCATTCAATACAACTCGCAGCCACGAGAATGTATCATCTGCACATGAGCCGAGGACAGCAGGTGACAATTTATCGACTGTCTGGCAGCTGAGGTCTTTCGAATCTGCTGACCTACAGCACGCTGGCAATTTCTTATCACAGTGTGAATAAAACAAAGACAACAGCAATGGTTAAAAAAATAATGCATCTAGAGAAGAAGAAAAACACCTGGCATGGCCGTATTTCTGAGAACTCATCTAGTTAAAGATCCCTTTGCTGATACTGGGTGAAAAGCAGGCTTCTGTCACTAAATCACAAACACACTTTGCATCCATTTTCACTGTGAGGCGTGTAACTTCCATAATTTCATAAATGTTTTCTACTTCAGCATTAAATGGTGACTCCACTAATTGTACACATTAAAGTGTGTTTAGAGTACTACTGCATATGTGAAAAAAGTAATATATAAGTCTTTTGTGACTCCAGAGAAAGCTGTTTGTAAGTGATGTGATGTCACTCAGCGGCACATTTGCATTCTGGGTAAGTAGGCGCAAGGTTTCGAAAAGGAAGAAGAACGAGTGGAATAAAAAAAAGGTGATATCGCTCTCTCAGGTTCTCCTGTATTGATTTTGATGTTTTGTTTTTAAACTGTCCATAATGAGTCCAGCAATGTTATACAAGACGCTTTTCAAATCCTGGCGCCTACATTACCCACAATACAGCTCAGCAACTAAGTGACTGAAGGCACTCTATCAGGTTACATGCAGCTTCCTCTTGAGCCACAAAAGGCCTTACTCAACTTTTTTTCGTGACCTGTAAACACAGTTTAATGTGCAAAATTGGAATTGGAGTTACCTTTTAATTGGTCTAGAAGAATGTGTAGCTTATAATGGCTAAGGCTAGCTAACATATATGTTAATTACATTTAAGTTATTATTAGTGCTGGGTAATATTGTTTAGTTCACTTTATGTCCTATGTTATACCACATTTTACCGCTCGCCATTATTCTGTAAAGTTGTCCTCTGGCCACTTTTGTTTAGCAGAAGTTAAATAGGATCAGTTTGACTCCCAAATTGGGACAATATACCTTTAAGAACATTCAAAATGTAAAATAATTCACCAGGCTAAATACCCAGGCAGACAATTTGAGTAGCCAAATAACCAAAATGCATCCGCCTTGAACCTCATCATCCCTCTCCATCGCTGCACTAAGTCACTCAGACTGCTGACCAAGACGTCATCCTATCCGGACCAATGGCTAATAAATCACTGATAATTATTACATTTTGACAGAGCCTTTCTATTTTAAGCGGCACAGCTTTTCTAGCACTAGCAGCCCAGGAAACTGACAGACCAATCGCATGCGTTGTAAATCACTCTGATTTGATGCTCAGCATTATGATTCGGGTCAGACACACAGATGAGAGACGAGACAGCGAAAAACAATACTTTTAATCAATGGTGGACTCATGTTAATTCTTCCCAAAAATCAGCTGATATGAGACCGTGGCGATTATTAAAAGTGGCAATGCGATGGCCACTGCTAGACTCACTGCTGACTGTGGGAGCAGGAAATACAATATTTCGTACGCCACTGAATCACAATCCAAGTTAGAAATGATTTTCTGGAGGAAATAACTGGACATTTTTATCATCCAGCCGTTCTGTCAGTTTCATCTTGGATCTTAATGTTCTCTAGCTGGGGGGGTCCCCGTGTAAAAAATTAACAAATCTCCTGACTACACCTATGATATACTACTACTAGACTACTAAGAGGAGAAGAAATCACAGGTGGAATATATCAGATTTAATCACAAAATTGGCGGTGGAAGAGTATGCTAAACACACAGTCTGACAGTCTATTTCCTGCTTCTAACCTGAGCCGACCTGAATCACCTACATTTTATCCACTAATACTAACAACCGTTGGCTGTAGAAACCAGACACGACAATAACAACAGTCGTGATAACATGGATATAAAAGGACAAAAGACGATAGTGTGTATTTTATGTAAAAGCAAGAAACACTGAATAAGCTGCACTGGTCTCCTCAAGGCATCTTGGTTCACTGAAATGATGCTGCCACTGAGAAACGCAATTACTTTTGGGTCACTGAACTAAGATGATATAGACAGAGAATCCATTTCTCAACCGTCGGCGAGATTCTGCATCTTTCTGTGTACGAGAAAAAACACAGCAGACTTTTGTTGTGTGATTAGTGATGTGATTCTCCGATACTCTCCATATGCATCCGCAACAAAAAAAGACATATTCGCACAATATTTGCACAAGAAAACACAGAAGCTAAAAAAACGAGGCGAAATGGAATCCAGCTGGACATCAGCAAGTGAATACACAAGGATAATTATATCCAAGCCGAGCTCTGTCTCCTTCTCTCTGTTCAAGAATACATAAATAAAAATGATCAGATCAGAGCTGCTGTATCTGTGACGGCGGCTGCTTTGTTAACCCTGAAACCATTGCGCGCGCACGCGTGTGTGTGTGTGTGTCCGTGTATGTGTGTGTTTGTGTGCATGCTGATGTAAGTGAGTGGTGGCTGACCCCGCGGCACAAAGCAGCAATCTGTTCTCTGAGAGAAAGAAGAAACTGTTCTGGCGTCTCGTCTGTCAAGGCTGGGGATGTGTGCGAATAAAATGTGTATTCGTGTCTGCGTTTACATTCATATGCACCTGCTCGCGTGTGTCTGCTGGCATTGTGATTTATACGCTCTCACATGCATTTGGGTGGGCTCGCGACAAACAAATGCGTGTGCGTGGGTTGGGGTGTTGTTTGAACTCGAAACACGATAACCCACAATTTCCATTTTTTCCGCAGCTTTCCCTTTTCTTCTCCCAAAATAGGCTGCACTTCTTTCGTTACCTCACATGAATGCCTTTTAAATCTCCTTTGGAGAGATTTGGGTGTAAACCTGTTTCCAGTTGAAAAAGCTAAGCTGTGGAACCATGGACCTAAAAATAAAAGTCGTGTGACACTCGGTAAGCCTTTTATGGCATTGGTTCGCAATGTCTTAAGTTTAAAGGAGCATTGCTGCTGTGCTTATTCAAAAGAGCAGAGGTCAGTGAACGAGGCCTACATGCCACCGTCAAGCAACAACATCTACAATTCATTACTTCACTGCTAAGAGTTGCAAAGATGAAAGTAAGTCCTTTATATTACAACGGAAGAATCATTTGATTTCACTGAGGAGTGATTTTGAGCATTGAACCCAATGAGTGTTTCAGGAAACCACGGATAAGTTGACAAACTTTGCAATAATTTATGCTGCAACTTAATGTTTCTTTGTCTTAAATGTTCAACATTTTGTGTGACAAAGCTGTGCATTATTATGGCAGCTTGGCTGGTGCATTAGGGCTAAAACTAACTACTTTATTGTCATTATTGATCTATATGCTGATTAACCAAGTGACATCTCCAAATTCCCTGTGTCTTTCCAACCAACAGTCCAAAACCCAAAATCAAAGACCAAAAGACCTGGATGAAAAATGGTTAATCGATTATCATGTCGATGGACTAATGCAGCCTTAGTGTGCATGCAACTGGATGTGCTGTGTACAGTACCTGTGATGGCGTGATGGGAGAAGGCCTCTACATAGGTCAGGTAGTTGTGAGGACAGTGTTTCTTAAGCCACTTGCAGACGTCCTGCTGAGTCCACAGCACCACAGGTTTGGACAGACTGGACAGAGTCGGGCTGGTGTGATACACAGTGAAGGCTTCGCCCGGACGCAACTGAAACAACAGAAGTAGCAAACTTTATATCAACTTTATGGAGGCACTGTGTGTAGGTGGAGTATTAGCGAGAAGAGAGCCAGTGTGTGTGTGTGTGTGTGTGCGTGTGCGTGCGTCCGTGCGTGCGTGTGTGTATGTATTTGTGTTTGAATTCCCCGGGGTAATACACGATGCAAGTTGGAACATTGCTTTTTTTTTATTGCCTTTTTTCGGAAAATCACACTGTAATTGCTCTACAGTAGCTTACTTAAATATACAACATGCTGGATTTCTCATTAATTTGAAATTAGCTGGGATGATGTGTGCTAATGCTTCAGCTCGCAACACGTAATCCCTCCCTGTAGCGTGGCGAATCGCAAACGTAGAAAAATGTGCAGGGCGCAAATAAAGTCATGTAATGGAAGACAGCTTATTAAGGGTCCGTACAGTATCGTGGGTGGCCCCGAAGCGCGAGGCCCTGTGAGGAAAAAAAGCGCACCTTACATTTAGTTGCTTGAATTCTTTGAAAAGGTTAGAGTCTCCCCCTCGTGAGAAACAAATGGAATTCACGTAATGAGCTCAAATGTTACCCAAATTAACAGAGAACATACGGTTTAAAAGCTTGTAGGGACGGGAGGGCAAACAGCTGCTGTTCTTTGATTAAAAACGGAGCAGGCAGTTTTTTTTCACCTTTAAACCCTAATTTAGGGAGGCGGATGTAAAAGCTGCTATTTCTCCCACACACATGGCAGCTCACCCCTCTGTCGACAACATACCCCGATGTGGTAATTACATTCCATATTGTGTCGGCATAGTGTTGTGTCTTGGTTTGGTCTCCTTCCAGAGGTAATTTCTCCCGACAGCAGCACCTTCATTATGCAGCCAGTCAGCACCACGTTTTGTATGACTCTGTCATCTGTACCTCTCGACTATGTGAGTGCACATCTTTATTTCTCTCATGGTTAATTTTCGTACACATTCCTCTGACCCTGACCGTCGCCAGACAGCGGCTTGGCTCTTCCCTTTTGTGTCGCGGCCATGTTCGGGGAATTAATACGGACATTAATAGAGTCACAAACAGTTCATATGGGCTGAGAACACAACCACTCCTTGTCTCCCCTCAGCTCTTTCTCACTCCC